>JALPQD010000068.1:7070988-7367680 GCA_023101885.1 Typhlomys cinereus | reverse complement strand
TTAGGGACACACCACACTCCACACTCACATCCATA
Organism: Typhlomys cinereus; assembly: GCA_023101885.1. Classification (NCBI taxonomy): domain Eukaryota; kingdom Metazoa; phylum Chordata; class Mammalia; order Rodentia; family Platacanthomyidae; genus Typhlomys; species Typhlomys cinereus. The sequence continues at coordinate 7,367,645 of JALPQD010000068.1, read as the reverse complement.
TTCACCTATATCCTTCAGATACTAACACATTAGTAACTATGTAACTAAGAAGGGATAGTCAAAAGACAGGACTAAGTGATTTCTAGACTTCAAACGCAATCGTCCCCCATTCTTAAGCTTACACATTTTAACTTCATGCTTCAGAATAAATGCTTGATTCTGCCCGAAACTCATAAATTGAAATCCCCAGAGAGATAACAGGCTATCGGATCATGAGGATCTAATGGTCATGAATGGGAGGTTTGTACTTATTGAAAGAAAGAAATCAGAATGCTCCCTTGCAAAAAGCAGGCCTTTTCTACACTCCAAGTCTATCAGTATATTCACCGAAGACCTTCCAGATCCCCACAAATATGAGAAATAAATTTCTATTGTTCATAAGTTACCCAGTCTATAATAGTTTGTTATAGTAGTCAAAGAAATTAAGACAACTCAAAAACTATTCAGGTAAATCTCTGAATAGAATTTAATCAACTTCTGGGCTGTAGAGATGGCTCAGGGACTAAGACTCTGCCTCGCAAACAGAAGGACCTGAGTTGAGATCCCAGATTCCATGTAAAACTGCCAGGCAGAAATGGCAGCAACCTGCATTTCTGGCCTCGGTGGATAGAGCCTGGGAAATCTCAGAGCGAAGCAAAAAGGAGGTAGAAGCAATCCAGGATGATTCCCGAAGTCACCCTGGCCATTCACAAGGACACACAGTGCCCTCTGATAAATAAACACACACACACACGCACACGCACATACACACACACAATTTAAAAAAGAAAAAGAAACTTAAAATAAAAAAAGAATTTAATCAACTTCTAAACATTTAGTTCTCCATTTAGATCTATCTATGGAGCAGGTAAGAATCTTGCTAGTTTTTCACTTCCTGTTTTAACAAGATTATCACCACCAATATGTTGGTTCCTTTATTTTAAGATGCTCAACGAAAAAAGAATAAAGAGTCATCAATAAATTTTTAATAACTGGGTTCATTGCTCTCTCACTTTTGGAAATACATGAAGTGTCATTTAATCAAACAAACTCTTTTTGAGGTTGAAGCAGGATTTATTGATAGAGAAAGAGAGGAACAAGTAGACACTCGATCCACAAATGGCAAGAGATGCCAAAGGGATAGGGTATTTATAGGCTAGGCAGACTTGAAAAGTGGCTTTTTCTATTAGCTAGTTTAAGTTTCTTTAAATAATCTTTTGTGTCTGATTTTAACCCAACGAACTTTTTTGACACAATAATGGCTTTGATATCCTTAGCATCTGGGCCATTAAATTCCTAAGAATACTTTCAAGTACATATTTAATCATCAGAATGCTCAGATAAAAGTATTAAAATCTTTCTTCTAAATATGTCTAACAATAAAAAACATCCAGCCAGGCATGGTGGCACAAGCCTGCAATTCTAGCATTAGAGAAGCAGAAAAAGAAGAATCAGGCATTCAAGACTCTTGCCAGTAATACAGCAAGTTCAAAGCCAGCCTGGGCTACCTAAGACACTGTCTTAAATACATATTATTTTTTAATCTTTATGTAATTATTTATTATTTACATATAATTTATATATAATTATATATTTTTAAAAAATGCTATTGGGGTGGTGGAGTTTAGTAAGGTGTTGAGTTCACATTCCAGCACCTATATAAAACAAGTGGTGAGACATGAATCTTCAACCCCAGTGCTGGGGAGGTTGGCAGAAATAGGAAGAATCCTTAGTTCGCCAGCTAGTCCAGCCAATCTAGCCAACCAATGAGCTCTAGGTCCAGTAAGAGACAACGTCTCAAAAAATAAGGTGGGCAATGACTGAGGAAGACACCCAATGACTACTTCTGGCCTCCAGTGCACGTGATCCTGTATAAACAAATCACACACATATATATCACACGTACACACACACATACACATATATACACACATGTACACAAAATGTTCTGTACTAATACATGGTGAGAGATACAGACACTAACAAAGTATTATCAGTGTCTGATTACAAAAAATCGCCATTCTAAAATACAAGCTACTACATAATAATGAAAATACAAATTTTCTCCATTCAATATGAATGTAAGAATTATATTCCAAATTAGGTGTGAAAAACTTTAAATCTGGGATATTAAGCATCTCATATTTGGTCCTATTAGAAGCTAAAGAGAAATAGAAAGTCTGTCAGAAGCAAATATGTTTCTACAATGAAGCAAAAGCACATATTAGAAATTTAAAAATTATGTATATTAAATTTATGAGGACATTCATTTCAAATTGATAGAATGGGCAAAAATGAAATTCTGTACTTATAAAATATTTAATTTCTCATGATATCTCATTTACAAATCCATCCCAATATGATAGTCCCTCAATTTAAAAAACAAGCTCAATGTAAGATGTGGTGGCATACATTTGTAGTCTATCTAGTCTACTTGAAAGGCTGAAGCAAGATATATTTTGGGCCGAAACATGAGGCCAGCTTGGGTAATTCAGCATATAACAATACACTGTGTCTTAAATAAATGAATTAAATATAAAGTCAAGGTCATAAAAACTGCAGCACATCAAATTATTTTGTTACCAATCATTCAATGAGTTAATACAGTCCAAAAATACCATAAAATAATGTTCACCTGATAGGTACAGGGAGGTGATCTTCATTTGGAGCCTCGTTCTCTTGTGGAGCTTCATGGATACAGCCAAACACAGATATGGTCTTCTGTGGACTAGGATAATACATCAAAGCAATGTATCATGTTAGTTTTGAAAGGAAAAGTTCCTCTTAAGATCATTTCTACATCCCAAAGTCCACTCTTCAGGAAAAAGTCAACTCTTGACATATGTATCAAATCTATAATAAAAAACTTTTAGTGAAGAGTCACTGGAGAAAAAGCAGAGAGACACCTATGAAACAGTATGAAAATCTAATCAGAAAAATCCAGAATGTTAAAACTACAATCCAACGTCTTCAACAGGAAATTTGCAAGGGGGAAACAAAAATGAGGGACAAGGATGCAGGGAAATTTGCAGAAGAGGGGGCGGTAAGATTGTAAGAGCACAAGGATGGGAGGAGCAATGATATGCAAGATACTCCATACAAGTTAGGGCTGAAGCAATCATAATTGCACTTTGCATGCCCTGCGCAATGTCCAACACACTATTGACCTCACAAAGTCTAGCATTTGCTAAAGGCACCAAGATCCTTGGAGGCAAGGGATTGACAGCCACAGTAGTGTTCCTATGCTTAAGGGGAACACAGGAAAGGGTTCAGGGAAATGCTACTGGGTCCTTGTACGTCATCGGAGAAGAGAACCCAGAGGAGAGTTTGGCATGCACATTAAAGGATTCTCTGGGGATGGGGGGGGGGGCACTGGGGGATGGAGAGGGAGGGGGTAAGGGGAGGGGGAGCAGGGGGTGGGGGGGGGAGGGAGGGAGGGAACCGGTGTACCTATTAAGTTTGTATGAGCGGAAATAATAATAAAAAATGTTAATTTTAATAAAAATGTTAATAAAAATAATAAAAAATGTTAATAAAAATAATCCTTAACCTTTTAGAGATAGCATTGAAATATTCGCATAAAATGATACAATGCTAGAATTATATTAAAAAAACTCAGTAGAGAAAGAGATGCAACAAGATTTTATAAATGAATCAAGAGTAACCATTAAATTTTGACTCCTTCCATAGTAAAATGACTGAAAAAAAAGTTAATGCCAAGCTAGGGAGATAACTGAAAAGTTAAGCCTCGGCCTCGAAAGCAAAAGGACTTGAGTTCAGATCCCAAATCCCAAATAAAAACACTAGGCAGAAATGGTGAATCCAATGATAAAATAGTCAAAATTTTAAAGATATCAAAGTTTTTACACACAGGTATGTGTGTGTGTGTGTGTGTGTGTGTGTGTGTATATATATATATATACACACACACACACAAAATTTGTTTTACAATAATACCAGTTGTTTTTCATGCAGGTCTATGACCTACTACCCCAACCCTCTGTTCAAACTTTCTCATTACTTTTTCCTCCCTACGTGTCACCAAAATATTCAAGATGTTTTAGTAGCATTTTCTGTTTCTTCATAATATGTATGTACACAAGTTGTGCCTCACACACAATTCTACGAAGCCAAAGAGAATACATATAAACTTCATTTTCTTCACTTAAAAGTTTTTTTAAAGGTACTTTTCTTTTTAAATTTTTTTTTTTTATTGTGTGTGTGGTATGTGTGTGTCCCTGTGGAGGATCAAAGGTGACTTCAAGAATCATCCTGGATACTTCTACCTCTTCTTGCTTTGCTCTGAGATTTCCCAGGCTCTACCCACCAGAGCCAAAAGTGCAGGCCACTGTTTCCACCTGGCATTTTTTACATGGGACCTGGGATCCAAACTCAGGACCTTCTGCTTGCTAGGCAGAGTCTTAACTCCTGAGCCATCTTTTCAACTCGCTTAAAAGTTTTCAAAAGATCGGGGCTGGAGAGGTGGCTCAGGGGTTAAGCCTCTCTGCCTTGCAGGTGGAAGGTCCTGAGTTCGGATCCTAGACCCCACGTATAGACACCCGGCAGCGGGGACAGCCTGCGTTTCTGGTCCTGGTAGGGCGGAGCCTGTGAATCCCGGGACGGAGTAAACAAGGAGGAGGTGGAGGTGTCCATGGTGGTTCCCGAATTTGTCCATGGTTCTATACACACACACACACACACACACACACACACACACACACACACACACACGCACGCGCACACACGCACACACGCACAATTGAATAAAAATGAATAAAAAATATATTAAAAAAAGTTTTCAAAAGATCCTAAGATACTACCTTTGAGATTAAATATTTAAGAGCTCATACAGCAATTATCTAAAAGATAAGAAAAGATTTTGAAATATAGGTTGAAAACTCACAAATATGAGTCAAATTAGCCCAAAACTTGCTTATAATTTTATTAAAAAAAAAAAAAAATCCAGGGTAGGCAGATAGCTCAGCAGATAAGGTGCCTGTTCCCAAATCTGGTGACTTGTGTTCAAGTCCTAAAAGCCTCTTTTATGGAAGGAGAGAACTGGATTCTAAAAGTTGTCCTCTGACCTCCAATCCTGCACCAAGGCAGGTATGTGAGCATAACTTCATTATCTTTCTTTCTCCCTTTCTCTCCCCTTTTTAACTCCTCCATAAATAAATATTTTATAACACCAAAAATTCTCCTTAAATTTTTAAAGATTTGGCAACAATGTTTGTGTTCTTAAATGACAACTGCTGACTCTGGAGGAACCCTCTTTCAGATGGGACACACACGTTCACTCCATCATCTTCAACCCTCCAGGAGTCTGGCATCTGGTTTCCTTACTTATAGTGCCTGCCATCCTTTGTCTCAAAAGTCCTCACTTGCGGCAGCTAGTGTTTTCATGATGGGATGATTCATGCCAGAAACAAATGAAACAATTGTCTCCCAGCCACCAGAGGGCAAAGCTTCACCACCAATACCTACTCTTTACTGAGCATATCATAGCATTCATGACAAAGCAAAAACAGTTCAACATAGTAATTAATTTAGCAAGCAAAGGAAAAATGCCAGAGGCTATAGCCAGTGTGGAAGCAACAATGTGTCTACAGCTATGGCTTGCTCATTCTTTTGGTTTCTCACCAATAGCAACAATCTCTGTCTATCAACAGAAAAAAAGGGGGGCATTTAAATGAGCTTTCAGATAGCTTAATATTAAGTATAGCAAAAGTTTTTTAGACTTAAAATTACTAAAAAAAATTCTATGATCAATTCAACATATTACTAAATTCTGTATGCTGGATTCTAAGCATTTTCATGTGTTGATAAATTATCTTCCTTTTATTGCAGTAGCTTTTTATTTAATTCTTTTAAATAACAACCAGTTCTGGTTACCTGGCAACAGCCTCAGCAACAGCAGTAGATTCACTTTTTCTATCTCCAGTTGCAGGCTCTGAATAAAAACAAAAACAATGAGAGAAAGAAAAGAGAAGCAAAATTCAGTTAGTACCATACCTAAAGCCTCTGACCTAATAAATTAGGATTTTCAACAAATAAAAAAAAAAAAGGAAAATTAATAATGAACATAAAAGACTTAAAAATTTGATAGTACAAGTCTTTCTCGTTTTCACCAATAAGTTTTCTTTATAATTTCCTACAGAAACCACTCTGCATGGTTTGAAATATAATAAAATAGATTACTATGCCACAACATTTTTCAGTGAAAATTTTTTAAGAAATGAATCACAACTCTCCATTCTCCATAAAAAAAGTATTTTAAAATTACATAAGAAAATGCAAAAGAAGGGCTGAGAGGTGGCAGAAGGACTTGAGTTCAGATCTTAGATCTTACGTAAAAATGGAAGGCAGAGCCTGGGAAATCTCAGAGTGAAGCAAAAAGGTGGTAGAATCAATCCAGGATGATGATGGAAATTATCCTTGGTCCTCCACAGGATTACACAATGTGCTCTCTCTCTCTCGCTCTCTCTCTCTCTCTCTCTCTCTCTCTCTCTCTCTCTCTCACACACACACACACGTAAATAAATAAAAATTAAAAAAGAAAATACAAAAAAATCTCAAACACTTAAAATCAATTTTTTAAAAAAGGAAAAAACTCTTTTAATAAAAGATTAAGATATAGTGCTACACACTACTAATCCCAACACTTGGGAGGATGAGGCAGAGGATATAGAATTCAAGAATCATTATTAGCTACATAGCAACTGCCCAGACAGCCTGAGCTATACAGTGAAACAATATCCCAAAATTAATAAATAAAATGTATAGGAAGATATTTTATGCTGATACACAAATTTAGAATACTATTTTAGGAATTCTAGCATATACAAGATATCCAAGTTCATCCAAAGTGCTTTAAGACAAACATCTGAAAAAAATGACAAATTGCCCAAGAATCAAAGGTTTAAAAAAAATGTATTTTTGTAACTATATCATTAAATGTAAAGGAATTAAAATTTGTTCATTTATAATGTACTCCAGTCTCAAAAAAATAACTCTTAAATGTTTGTAAACATTTTTGAACTACTCATGACTCAACAAAAACTACAGAGTCCAACAAGGAGTAGATGAGTTCAGTAGCTGGAGGCCTTCTTGGAAAAAGGTAGCAAGAGACCAATGCTCCAGAATTTAATAATCCACCCTGGCGGTGAGCTAGTTTATCATTCTGAATCTTTGTTTCCTTATTTGTAAGAGGAAAAAGAAGACCAGCCTCACATGTTATAGAAGTGAAATTGTGATCCCCCTGCCTGACAATGACCTCCAAATACTAGGAAAGGGTTCTATTTACTGATGGGATTGACTTTCCTTAACTTGAGTTCCCTCTAGGTCTCCTCAACAGGAATTTCAGATCTAAAAATAAAATTAAGATTCAGTGCTGATATATTCTTATTTATTCTCACATTTCTCTTTCTCCCTCTCCCTTCCTTCCTTAGTCTCCCTCTTCTCAGCTCAGACTGACCTCAAACTTGAGGTCCTCCTGCCTCCTCAATCTCCCTTATTTAAATCCAGAGACAGTAATAAGGATGTAATCCTGTATTTCCTACTGAGGTTCGAGGTTTGAATCTATATAAGCTCTGGGAAACAAACAAACAAAAAGAACCAGATTCATTGAATTTGAGTCCAATTACTCAAACTGTGTGGATCTAGAGAAGGCAGATGCTCAATCTTTCTGCACCTCTATTTCCTCATCTGTGAAATGAAGATATCTATTCTTTCCAAAGAAAATCATCATACACAAAGAAATGAAGTTGTGAATCAGAACCAGGGAAGATGGCTAGTGGTTAAAGCTCACAAACAAAAAGACTAGAGTTCAGTTACCCAAACCTCACATAAAATACTGTGTGGATATGGCAGCCTGCCTATAATTCCAGCTTTAGACGTCAAGAGCCTGGGAACACCCAGAGCAAGCTGGATAGCCAGACTAGTCCTATAGGTGAACGCTGGGTTTCATTCAAAAAAATGAGGTTAAAAAAAGATATAGGATGATTCTTGCTAACAACCTGGAACTGCCATTTTTATGTGTGTACAAGTATGCATGAAAACACACACACACACACACACACACACACACACACACACACACACACACCCCCTCACACATACATGAAAAGAGGGGATCTTTAAATCCCCTGCCTGGAGGCTAGAGAGATAGCTCAGGGGTTAAGGCTCTGCCTCACAAGCAGAAAGTCCACAGTTAAAAAAAAAAGTCCACAGTTTGGATCCGAGATTCCCATGTAAAAACAATGGCAGAAATGGCACTGGCCTGTATTTCCAGTCCTGGAAGGTAGAGCTTGGGAAACTCCAGAGCAAAGCAAATAGGAGGTAGAAGCAATCCAGAGTGATTCCTACAGTCACCCTGGCACACACAGTATATTTTGATACACACAGACGAACACATAAACACACAGAGACACATACACAAAAATAAAATAAAATAAATCCCCTGCCTAAAACTCTTCACTTCTCAGCATGATGTAAAAAGCTTTTTTGAATCTGGTCACTTCTTTGGACCTCTCTATTCTAATCACACAAAGCAATTCACTGTTTATGTGGGAAAGCATCAACATAAATTTGCAATCCAATATTCTACTGTCTCCTAAATTCTTCCTGAATATGAAAACAGTTAACAGACTCAGAGGTATAAGCATTAGAGACTACAAAATGGCACATCATCAGTTGTAGTAACATGACAAGAACTAATCAAAGCAAAGAATGAAATCTCAGAACAGGACCTTACAATATGTTTTTAATTATTAAATATCAACTATTATAAATACAAGATAATTAATGTTTCTCAGATGATCTGGAGTTACAAATTACCCAATAATAACATTAAAAAAAAAAACTTACTTTCCAGACTAAACTGCAAAGACTCCTCACTGGCCTCTGTCTCAGGACTAACCAGTTTCATTCTCAGACACAGTTTACCATCCATTTCTGTGGCACCCCCAGAATCTCCTTTTTCACTCCCAAGTATGGGATCATTAGTCTCCACCATGCTTTCAGACATGACATCACTGGTTGCTATGGTGCTTTCTGGATATTTACTAATCCCTGAAAGAAGAAAGGCAGGGAGGAAGAAAGAAAGAACGCTAAAATACAAACGTGAAAAACAACAATTTAAAGTGATCAATTTGCCTGTTTAGGTCCATCATTCTGCAGGATTGAAGAGGGTTCCTGGGATAGATCCTGTTACAAGTATCAACAACTACGAACTAGTATTGACACCTGGTCTTAAGAGGAGCAACAGGATTCTGTTCCACTTCTGCATCTGGACAAAGGATGTTCCATGAGCCCTCAGCCAACCCACATCTGCCAGCATCAGGCATAGGAAGCAGGAGACTCCAGATGGCAAGACTGTTACCTCTCAGCTGACTAGAGAAAACAAATAGGTTAATGTAGACGTCTACTCACTGCTTCATGGAAGGAGGAGCTAAGCTTTCTTGCCCTGTCAAACACCAGACTGGTTAGCTAAGGTACTTAACAAGTGGCCTTCCTACCCTATTTCTTGTCTCTGACTTATAAAATAATCATACATCACTGCTTATCATTCCAGTTCTACTGCTTTCAAGTAACATGAAAAAATCCTTATAAACATTCTCCATCTTTCTTCCCTCTACCCTTTCTTCCCTTCCTCTGGCAGGAAAATCAAAAACTCAAACGGCCCTATTTTTCCAAAACAAGAATCAACAGTCTCAGTCAGGTCGACCTCTTCAGAGCTAAGAATACCACCTACTTACACAATAGTTATCTTAGAAAATCTTTAAATATCTTTTATTTCAGTGCCTTAAATCTTTTTTTCTTAATTCACTCACCAATAGGAGTACTATGTCTCTTGGGCTCCAATTTTAGATGCCCAATGAGAGGCGGGGTTGCACCAGTCAATGGTGGGATAATATCACCTTCTTTAGGCAAAGTGAAATGAAATGGGGTTTCTGAAACAAACAAACAAAAAGTGAAAACAAAACAGTAATAACCAAAAGCAAATCAAACAGAAGTTAAAGGTATCTAAGAAACTATAAAAATACTTCAGTTCCTCTTTTGATCTCATTTCTCACTCCTATCACCTAAACCAGGTATCTATGTCACCAATTCCTTCCTATTATAATGAGAGCAGTAGGATTAATAAAAAGTATTGTAGTACATATACACTATAGAATACTACTCAGTCATCAATGGATGGAATTGGAAAATAGAATGTTAAGCAAGATAGACACAGAGAAACACCACATGTTCTCTCTCATATGTGGATGCTAGGATTAAACTCATAACTGAATTATTTGACTTGGAATTCCTGCAAGAGTCAAAAAACCTTTAAAGAGACTAAGGAACGGGAGGGAGGGGAAGGAAGGTTGGGGGAAGACTTGAAAGGAGGAGATATAGGATACTATGGGGGGAGGGGTTGAGGAAGGGAATAATGGAAGAAAATACTTAGGGGGGATGGAAGGATGGGGTGTAGGAGGGGTTGAAGTAGTAACAGAAAAACCCTGAAAATGTAAAATGCAACCAGATAGGAACCTCCTATAAAATAAATTATGTTAGGGGGGTCACTTTTTCTTAAGAAAAAAAAGAAAGGACAATCCCTGTACAGAGGAACACAGAGAAAGGGTGAAACAAATAATGCCCAGGACTGCTTCACCTAGAACCCAGAGTAATTTAATAGTACTACAAGTAACAGGCATATGATACATCCTGGTAAGATGTTGGTCGCAGAAGTTTCAAAGTTCCCCCCACTCCTAACAGTATGGGCTTTTGCCATTGTTCTTGGCTGCCCTTCCTGAAACTGACAATAAGACCTTATTACTGAAGACATACTGTAAAGAGTACTGTAAAATAGAATAAGAACCTATAAAAGGGGAGGATATAGGTCCCAGGGAAAGAGTGAGCTATGAAAGTTTGTATTTTTATTTTTTTTAAAAAAAGGCTTTAGGGCTGGAGAGATGGCTCAGGGTTTAAGACACTGTCTTGCAAACAGAAGGTCCTGAGTTCGGGTCCCAGGTCCCACATAAAAATGCCAGGTAGACACAGTGCCTGGTGGGCAGAACCTGGGAAATCCCAGAGTGAAGCAAGGAGGCAGAAGCAATCCAGGATGATTCCCAAAGTCCTCCACAGAGACACACAGTGCCCTCTGATACACACACACACACACACACACACACACACACACACACACACACAAAGTAAATTAAAAATATTTTTTAAAAAGGCTTTAAAAAAGTATACGAGGGTTAGAGATGGCTCAGGGGTTAAGACTGTGCCTCACAAGCAGAAGGACCTGAGTTTGGAACCACATAAAAACAGGGGCAAAAATACTAGTGGGAACTGGTCTGAAAGCTCCTTCCTTGCTGGATAACTTACATAGTACCAGAGTACTATGGAGGCTACCAGGGGAGAAAAGCAATCAAAAGTCTTACCAGTCTATGAAATCTGCAAGTTACAATAACAATCACTATGGCAAGGGAAATAATGTAATAATGGCATAAATATCAAGGAGGCAACCAACAGCTTTCCGATAAGATTTATGGCCCACTTTTGTCAGAAGGAAACACATTGTTACTGTAAACTAGAATAAGAATCTATGAGAGGGGAGGATACAGGTCCCAGGGGAAGAATGAGCTATGAAAATTTAACTATGAAGACACTGCATCAAACTGCCTTTACCTGCCTGTTATTATACCAACAGAATGGAGTACTCAACCTCAAAGCCTCCTTCTGCGAAGATGTTTACTACAGAAAAACACAGTTGGTCAAATTGCAGAAAATAAGTGACTGTGAACTACTTAGCCCTAGGCAGGACATCTGAGCCACATCTACTACTCCCATACCCCCAAGGCTCAGGGAACATTGAGCGAAGAGGAGGCAGTAAAATTTTAAGAGCCTGAAGTGGGACAGTGGTGGGCCAGATATTATCTCCTGGGCATGATAAGACTGAGATATACATTATTTCATGACAGATATGTATACTTTCACAAGAACTGTACAGGAATCTCACCAGGAAAAGAGAAAGATCTCAAAAAGCTCCACACCTCTTTGAGAGACTTATGAGAATTGATATTGATAGGGACAAAAGAGGTGGGATGGGAATAAGAATTAAGGGGAACACGGGAAAGGGTTCAGGGAAATGCCACTGGGTCCTTGTATGTCATCGGAGAGGAGGGCCCAGAGGAGAGTCAGGGATGCACATTAAGGACTCTCTGGGAATTGGGGCGGGAGGCACTGGGGGATGGGGAAGGAGGGGGTAAGGGGAGGGGGAGGAGGGGGTTCGGGGGGAGGAGGAAGGAGGGAGGGAACCGGTGTACCTATTAAGTTTGTATGAGCGGAAATAATAATAAAAAATGTTAAAAAAAAAAAAAAAAAAAGAATTAAGGGGAGAGGAAAAAAAAAACTGAGTTTTTTAAAAATGCTTTTAAAAAGTATACCAGGGCTGGAGACATGGCGCAGGGGTTAAGACCATGCTTCACAAGCAGAAGGAACCGAGTTCAGACCATACAAAAACATCAAGCAGGAAACAACAGTGATCTGTACTTCTGAACCTGGTGGGCAGAGCCCAAAAAAATCCCAGAACAAAGCAAAAAGGAAGTAAAAAGCAATCCAGGATGATTCCAGAAGTAATCCTTGGGCCTCCACAGGGACACATAGTACCCTCTCATACAGTACACACAGAAAAAATAAAGATACTCAAGGAAAAAAAAAAGCATACCAGAGGATAAGAACCCAAAGTTTGGAGGGTCTGAAACAAAGGGTCATCACCTACTTCCAAAATACGAGCTCTCAAGAGATACTTAGCAATACAGATTTGGGTACTTTCAGGTGTACTCAGTATAATTTGGTACAATGCAACTTAGAGAGTTAATTTATAAGCCTTTGTATCTTACAGGATTCTCCAAAGAAAAGTCTGATGTTAATACTTACAATCTACTCTAAATGGTGACAAAGGAATCCATGGGTCAAAAGGATTTCAAGAATAGTCACGGTTCTAAAATATAAATCTAATTTTAGTCAACTGTACTAAACAGTATTCAGTAATATTCCTATCTCAATGTCTACACAATGATAATTCCACAAAAAGGAGCATCCCGGATGTATACATTTAAGTAATTATTACAAACACGAAAACATCTTTCAAGATATTAAACTGTATTTTTAACTAGGCCCAGTTCCAAATATTTGCTAATCAGAATTAGCATATTCTGGTTTCTTAATTGTTTATCTTTTTTTAATAAATTGGTCATTCAGAAAGAAAGACTTGTCTGGACAGCCCCCTTTAACTTAATACAGGAAAATTTATTATTACTTTTCTGCACTAGCTCAAAATAACTATGACTTACCTCGTCATTATTACTTTGTGAAATAATTTGTCTTTCATTTTCTTTACTCAACTTCTATTTTTTACTATTTTTTAACACCAACCACTTGACAATCTTTCTCAATATTATACACAACAAACAGATCTCTTACATTTCCAAGAATAATGAATTTAGTAATCTAGGGAATGAAGAGAAAATGAATAATCTTTAGAAATAAAGGATAAGAGCCAGAGAGATAGCTCAGTAGGTTAAGTGATTACTCACAGACCTAACTACCTAATTTTGAAATCAGGAAGTCCACATGGTAGGAAAGATTTGACTTCTGAACGTTGTCTTCTGACTTTTACCTGTGGCCACAGCAAGCATGTACATGCCTTATATCTTCTCTTCTCTGTCTCTCTCTCTCTCTCTCTCCTCTCTTTCTCTTTATCTCCTCTTTTTTTCTTTTTCTCCTCTTTCTCTCTCTCAAATAAACAATAAAATTAAGTAAATAATAATGTAGTATTAAAAAGAAATAAGGATAAACCTGGCATAGTAGCACATGCCTATAGTTCTAGCACTCAGGAGACATAGGCAGAATTATCAAGTTGAGGGCCAGCCTAATTTACATAGGAAGTTTTGAACTAGCCAAGGCTGCACAATAAAATTCTATCTAAAAAAAAAAAGAAAATACATGCTCAAATAAAGGAACTATAAAAAAAGTATGAAATGAAAATTTCAAAAGCTCATCTAATTAACAGACTTCCATCATAGTTACAGAAAGAGAGATGAGAAATGGATAAATGATTCGTTCTTTCCTTATAAAAACAAGTATTTTAAGCTAACAAAGAACTTAGATATAGAAACTACAAAAACAAAAGCACCTCACAAAGTTTCATACATTACAAAGACATGTTTTATAAAATGTTCATTCTGAATAGGAATGATATAATCAAGAATGAAAGACATCACTTGTATTGTTCTCTTAATCGAACCATCTTTCATACCATAACTGACGATCCAGACTTCTAAAAATCTATGTGAAATATTTAAGGAGATCACCCATGTAACATATCAGAATGCTCAAATGTAACGTGTAAACATTTATTCTGAAAATTACCTTCTAGTAATAGAATTTCTTTTGCACAGTACTAAGCAAGACATTAAAAGTAATTTAAAAGCAGTCATCCATATTTCATCGATACAACCTAATAGAAAATTGAAACTTTTTTTTAAACAGTTATTTTGTGTGTGTGTGTGTGTGTGTGTGTGTGTATTAGATGGCACTGTGTGGAAGGACCAAAGATGACTTTGGGAATCATCCTGGAATGCTTCTACTTCCTTCTTTCTTTGCTCTGGGATTTCCCAGGCTCTGCCACCAGGGTTGGAAGTGAAGGCCCTGCTGCTTGTTTCTGCCTGGCATTTTTCACATGGGACCTGGGACCCGAACCAGGTCCTTCTGCTTGTGAGGCAGAATCTTAACCCCTGAACCATCTCTCCAGCCCGAAAACTTAAATGTTCATAGTTCTGAGGGCAGCACTGACACTACATCCAATCACTGATGCCTCAATCCTGGGATTATTAAAACCACTATTTTCTCTGTCTAAAGTATTCCTCTTTCTCCGACCCCCACTTTTTTCTGCACAATGCATTGCAAAGGATATCCTACATAACATAGTTTTGAATATACTAGTCAAAATACTCCAAGACTTCTCACAGAAAATAAATTTCTAATTCTCTAGTCAGCATTCAATTAATTAGCGGCAGGGTACATTTCCTGTCTTTAAGTATTCATGTTCATAAAGCCTCTATACAAGTCCTTCAAGTGTTTTGTATTTCTCTGCTTTTGTTCATTTATCTCAAAGTCATCACTTAATGAAGTTAAATTATCACGAAATAAGCTAAATAAATTTACTGGCATATTATAGCCTTTTAAACTAACTGGACTTTTCCACATAATGAGCTCTCTAATAATTTAACACATTATTAAAATTATCAAGTCCTTTGTTGCCTTTCCAGACTATCATGGACTATCCTGTTGTAAGCATACCAAGAAGAGATG
Source organism: Typhlomys cinereus (assembly GCA_023101885.1). NCBI lineage: Eukaryota > Metazoa > Chordata > Mammalia > Rodentia > Platacanthomyidae > Typhlomys > Typhlomys cinereus. The sequence continues at coordinate 7,352,303 of JALPQD010000068.1, read as the reverse complement.
AATAAAGAAACAAAGGAAACAATACCAATTACCAAACCACCTGTGTAGAATGTTTGTCCTTATTACTAAGAACACAACCCTCAGAGACACAAAAAGTAAAATAAAATAAGGAATATTTATATTAACTGACAGTCTACCCAGAGTCTGCCTCTAGCAGCAACAACCTATTAGGATAACATGCCATCAAATAAGCCAACAAACATTACAGGTACTATCCGAACCATATCTGGTTTCAGACAGTTAACCTACAATAGACTACCACTTGTGGCTTTAATTAAAAACTTAACTGAACTTGTAGTTTTTCACATCATAAGCCCACCATATATTTGCTCTATATTGAACAAGGCTGAGCTTTCAAGTCCCACGTTTCTAAGTTTCATTTAAGAGGAACAGATCTGAGATAGTCCCCTCAGATAGGTGTCTGAAGAAGCTGTCAAATTGTTAACACTGAGTGCTAGAATAAGTGAAAGCATTTAGACTGCCTGCTTCTCTTCCTTTCTCCATACTTTTTCCTATCCTGGTCTTCTCCTATCTCTTCACTTTCTTGCTACCTGAATGTTATTCACACTTTGTCATGTAATTTTTTTAGTTAAAAAAAAAAAAAACAATCACTATTAACTCGACAAGCATTGGTGGCTCACATCTGTACTGAGGCAAACTTGCTGAGTCCAAGGTCAACCTGAGCTAAAAAATAAGACTGTCTCTAAATAATAAATAAAAATGTAAAAATAGGGCTGGCTTAGCATAAAAACATTTGCCATATAAGTACAGATTCAATCCCTAGAGCCCATATAAAGATGGACAGAGGGAACTAACTCTACAAATTTGTCCTTCAACCTCCATACTATATCATGGCATGCATATGTTCACTTATACACATTATACACACACAATACAGATAAAATTAAAATAAATTTTAGAAAAAGACAAAATACTCTTCTAGGGGAAGTGAAGAGAGGGAGGGAGAGGAGGGAAGGGGATGGGGAAGGGGAGGAGGAAGGAAGGCAGGAAGGAAGGCAGGCAGGCAGGAAGGAAGGAAGGCAGGAAGGAAGGCAGGCAGGCAGGAAGGAAGGAAGGAAGGAAGGAAGGAAGGAAGGAAGGAAGGAAGGAAGGAAGGAAGGAAGGAAGGAAGGAAGGAAGGAAGGAAGGAAGGAAGGAAGGAAGGAAGGAAGATGTGAGGTGGAGAGGGCTTATATGAAGAATATGCCAAGAAGGTATAAAGGACAATAATAGGGGAAAGGTTTATGAGGGACAGGAGATGAGGGGTTGAAGTACAGGAAGTGGTGGGGAAGTTATTATGTAGCACTAAGCATGAAATATACCAATGTTTACAAGTTTATTGAAAAAAAATAATGTGAACAGATATAATCTACACAAGGGAACACAGAGAAGAAGATAAGGAATAATAGAAACCATCCTGAGATGTTCCTATGAAATTCCCAGTATCAAGTATGTGATATTTCCTAATGAACTGTTAGTCGGCTGGGATCTTAAAGGCCCCCTCTTGCAATTGCTCTTGGTTACTCTCCAGAAACTAGCAGTAAGACCCTATTGCTGAAGACACAACTTGATCATAGAACATAAGATAAAAAGGAGGGAATAAATCAGGAAGCTTTCCTTCTAAAAAGCTGCTGGGAGCAAAAAGCAATCAACAGTTTTAACAAACTGAAAGTTGCAAGCTGTAACAGCTATCCTGGCAAGAGGTGACCATTGGTGTAATAGTGGTATGAATATTATGGGGGTAGCCAACTGCTTTCTGATTGGGTTTAAGGTCTGCTTTTCATCAAAGAATTTATGTCTAAAACTGTAAACTAGGGCAAGAATCTATGGAAGGGGAGACCATAGGTCCTAAATGAGAAACAAGCTACTAAGATTTAGTTTAAGAACTTGATATTAAACAGCTTTAACATTTATCATTATACACATGGATTGGAGGAGCTCTCAGCACTTGACCCTGAAGCTTCCTTTTACAATAGAAGCTGCTTAGTACAGAAGAGCACAACTGGCCAAAGTGCAGAGAATAAGTGACTGTGAACTGTTCCACCCTGAACAGGACTTCTAAATCACCCCTCACCCTATGGCTCAGAGAAGATCATGGAAAAGAGGGTGGTAAGAATGTGCCGGGGGGGGGGCACTGCCAGACAGTATCTTCTGGATATGACATGGTTGCTGCACCTATGAATTGACTAAAACTGTTTTTATTTCCACAAGACATGCACAAGATTTGGCCTATCAACATTTCACCATGGAAGGGGTAAAATCTCAAGAGGTATCACACTTACACTTCCCTGAGAGACTAGGGAAGGTTAATGCTAGGACTGGAGGGAGAACTACTTTCCTTGATGACATGCACATGGACATATCATCCATGCTCTAACAAGTGCTCAGGTACAGGTCAGTATAAAAAACCTGGATGAAACTCAGTAGACACACATAAAGACATGAAAGTAAAAGGGAGACTGGTAGGGAAAAAGCTTAGCAATGGAAAAAAGGAAAAAGCATGGGATTAGGTAATAAGGGGTGAAAATGACATAAATTTGTTGTAGTCATGTATGAAACCCTTAAAGAATTTAAAAGAGAGAGAAAGAAGGGAAAAGAGAGAAAAGAAGATGGAGGGGGGAGAGTGGTGAAAAAATGAGGGAGGGAGGGAAGAAGGAAGGAAAGAAGGAAGGAAGGAAGGAAGGAAGGAAGGGAGGGAGGGAGGGACGAAGGAAGGGACGAAGGAAGAAAGGGACAAGTACAGATTCAATCCCTAGAGCCCATATAAAGATGGACAGAGGGAAAAATAACTTTCTAATATTTTCAATAGTCTAGTATAATATTAGCAAAATAACAAATATTAGTATAGCAATATCTATGACAAAAAAAGTTTACTTTGGCAACTAATAGCATAAGAGAAAATCCATGAAGAATACTACCACATTAGCAACTATCTCAGTATTTTAATACAGTCTCATGCATGCTAAGCCAAGTGCTCTACCACTGAGCTACAGTCCCAGTCTCTTAGAATCAACTTCTGAATGCAACCATTAAAAATAATTAAAAAGTACTGCTACAGGGCAAGATGGCACACACCTGAAATTCCAACACTTAACAGGCCGAGGCAGAATTACACATTTGAGACCAATCTAGGCTAGAAAGTGAAACCCTGTTTAAAAAAAAAAGCTGTCACTAGTAAAAAAAAAAAAAAATCCCTTGTAGAATCATAAAAGTTGAGGCTAGAGTTATAACATGACAGTAAAACTTGCCTAGCACATATGGGATTCACTGTGGGGTGGGGGGAGGGAAAAGAATCCACAAAGTAGAACCTAAGAACAACAAAATAAATTGGTGTCATTTCTAATTATACATAATGACAATTCCTGAGTTATAATGCTGATAAATCTCAAATGAACAATGATCCTACAAATAATTTTATCTATAAAACTACAACCTCAGATCTTCAATTTCCCAAATATTATTATTTCAAAAGTTAATATTGAGCCTACAAACACAAAACTCACTCCTACTTTCCATTTCAATAATATCCTGGCTAAATAACTTCTGCCACCACTTACCACTAGAACTTTCACAGAAGCTTTGAGAGGCACGGGCAGGAGCCTTCTCAAGCTGCTGGGCGGCAGGATCTGAACCCAGCTGCTTGGCATTAACCATTTTGGCATCTTCTGTTAATGAATTCTCTGCTTTCTCTTGAAGCTGGGGCTGCTGTACCTCCTGGTCAGTCTGGGGAGAATCATCTGGTCTCATCACAGGCAAGGGAGGCTGTGGAGAGTCTTCTACAGGTTCCTTCTCTACAGTCACTGATTTCAGATCTCCATCACATTCTATACTTTTTTCTTCCTGGGGATCTAACCTATTTTCAGCACATGGTTCTATTTCTGGGGCAACATCATCCCACGACTGGGAATCTGAGCATTTCTCTACTCCTTCCAAAGGTTCACAAGAAACATCAACTCTAGGAGATGGCTCCTTCACATCTACAATAACGACACTCGAGTCTTCTGAAGTAGCTTCTTCCCAAGCTTCTGGATCCTTATGTTCTAATTCCTGATCGAGTACTGGCAGTTTTTGTGGGGAGTCAACACTAATCACACTGGTTTCAACTTCCATAGCTTCTGGGCATTCTTGTTTGGGGGTTTCATTTTGAAGACACAAGCTTTGGGACTGAGTTTCAGTCAAAGAAAGATGCAAAGGGATAGTGTCCATATTTTCTTCTTTGGGCTCTTCTCCATGGCTCTCACAAGGAGTCTCAGGTATTTCCTCTATCTCGGATCCTGAAGACCCCTCCTCTGCATGGTGTTCTTTAATTTCCATAGCTTCCTCCTGATCCAAAACACTCGAAAGTGCCTCAGACCGAGTAGCTGGGGAAGGAACTGCCTGACTCCCAGAATCACAAGTGAGATCAATACAAACATCCTCAGATACAGTTTCTTCTCTGCCTTTGCAGCCAGCTGCTAAAATACTAATGTCAACTCTGTTCTCTGAGTCATCTTCTTTTGTTTTATTATCATGCTGACTCAGCTGTACTTGGCCAACCTGTGCTGGATTTGTTAGGATACTATCATTTTCAGTAGGAACGAGTTTAGAATTAGTGACTGGAGACAATGGTTCAGTATCTTCGATCTGTGTGTTTTCTCCATCTTCACTGATCCTATGAGAACTCAAACTCTCCATCTTCGAGGACTGACTATAGTCACTTGCAGAAAGCATTAACTTGCAAGAATCCCCTGTCAAAGATATCCCAAGATCATCAGTGGAATCCTTTGGTTCAATCTCTGAAGTCTTAGAACACTCAACAGTCAAAGATGAACTATGCAAATCTCCACCTTTATTCCCATCATTTGGGCGTTCTTCTTCCAAACTTGGTGATGGAATGAAAATATCCTAAAGAAGAATTTAAAAAAGACAAACCATCATATTTCTTCTATATCTTATTTCTTTCATATCTAACCTTTAGATTCACCAAAATTCTAAATTAATTATCTCAAAAGTACAAAGCTTATCATTAGGCTCATCTATACAACCCACTTTGTTTAATACCTTTCTTATGAAACTACTGATCAAGCATAAGAATAATCCAAACAAAAACCTTAAAGTACTAGTTCAGTCTTTAAGTGTAAAATTTACTCAAATTTAACTACATATCAAACTATTAAAATCTTAATCATATATATAATAGACCCTTGACTAAAAGGGAATATTTTGGATATACGCTTACAGGACTATTTTAGATCTCATAAGGTATGACTACACTCCTTTTGCTTCTTACTATGCCATATCATATATTCACAAAGCAGGTATTAAAATTCAGATAGACAACAGAACTAGTGAACAGAGAAAATCAAGTTAAAACCAAAATGAAATGCTACAAAAATGGATAATATTTAAAAAAACTCACAAAACAAATTACTGGTAACTATAATACTTTGAAGCAAAATGTTCTAAATATAAACATACATTTCCATTAGAATAGACTAGAGACTAGAGATGTAACTCATTTGGTAGAGTGTTTGCCTAGCAGGTACAATGCCTTGGGTTCAATCCCTGGCAACACACAAAACCAAGCATTGGGGGAGGCAGGTATGTCTATAACCTCAATACTAAGGAAGCAGAGGTCAAGAACCAGAAGTTCAAATACAATTCAATCTCTAGATTACACTCAGTACAGACCTAAACCCAGTTATCAACTAGTTAAACCCCAACTTCATATAAACAATGTGTGATTTTTTTATTTCATCTGTCAACTTGACACTTGAGAGGTATGTGTCTGGGCAAACCTAAGTACTAAAGCAGAACTCTGGCAAGCTCACAAGAGAATTATCTTAAAAACTTATTTGATCTGCACATAGCAGATGAGTAAGATGTAGAAAGCTGGTTAGCATTTTCAGCAGAATGACAGGCTGGCAAGCTAGAATGCAGAACTGTTCCTTGCCTCTCTGCTCTTGCAGTGAATACAGTGTCATCGATTCCCTCAGTTTCTGCTGGTAACTCTCTTGCCATCATGAGTAACTGTAATCTTTAATCATGAGCATGAACAAAAATTCCCTTCTTCCTCTGAATTGTTCAGTTCATGCATTTATTACTGCAAATTATTAACACACAAAATTAAAGAGCTCTTCATTTAATCACCTATCATTTGTCATCCCAAAAATGAAAAATCAGAAAATTTAAGTATCAAACCATATTCTACTAATAATTACTCCCCCCCCCCCAATTCCTTTCAACCTACGTGTTGATGGTTTAGAGATAGGGACTGAAGAAATGGTTCGGTGGGTAAAAGTATTTGCTGAAAAAGTCTAACAACCAAATTCAATCCCCAAAATCCACATAAACTCTGACTTCTAAACACACTGAAGCACAATCCTTCATATATACCTATCACATGTGTGCACAGGCACATAAATAAATAAGCACTTAAATCTTACAACATCAAAATTAGGGTGATGTACCTAGAATCCAAGGTACAAACGAAATAATAGACATACAAGGATTACCCATTAGAAGTAACATGGAGGAATTTAATAATAATGAAAAGAATAGAAAATTTTCAAAATTAAAATGGTAGGTTCAATATACATCTCTATTTCTGAAACACTGATAAGCAATGTAAAAGATTTTTTTTTTTTTAAATACATAATGCTCAAGAGGACTAGAAGAGATCTACGAAACAAAACAGAATTCTGGGGCTGGAGAGGTGGCTCAGGGGTTAAGCCTCTGCCTTGCAGGCGGAAGGTCCTGAGCTCAGATCTTAGACCCCACTTATAGACGCCCAGAAGCGGGGGCGGCCTGCGTTTCCGGTCCTGGTAGGGTGGAACCTGTGAATCCCGGGGCAGAGTAAACAAGGAGGAGGTGGAGGCGTCCATGGTGGTTCCCGAATTCGCCCGTGGTTCTACACACACACACACACACACACACACACACACACACACACACAAACACACACACACACACGCACACGTACACGCATGCACACATGCATACACGCACAATTGAATAAAAAAAAAAGATTTCTGGAAAAGTGGTAATCTATTTGGCAAGTTAGTGAAAGCTAAATGTCTAAGCCAAATTTGAGAAAGTTAAAAGTAAACAGAATAATACCATCACTCCACCCCCACATTTCCCCCAAAAAAGATGTAAGACTTGGCAATACACCAACTGATTCTAAAAGTGATGGCAAAGGTGGTGCTAAAAACAAGAGGAAGACTTGCTAGAAATTTATTTAAGAAGCAGTTTAACTCTAACATCTTCCTTTCCTGTCTCTCCCTCCTCTTCCTTGAAGAAAGTAAACTACAATGCCCTGGACTGGAGGACCTGAGTCCCAGTTATGAGGAATATTACACTACTACACTGTTCCACACTACAGGACACTGAAGACAGGAGAATAAAAAGAAAATCTACATACTGAATAGAACCCATGCTTGCCGCTCAACACCCCCCACCTCAAGCTCTTTTCTCTTAATGGATTTCTAATATGATGACAAGTAGGTCTGTCTATACCTAGACACTTTCTTGGGGAATCTGCTCCAGATACTGACACTCAGGCATTCCCACCAAAATATCTCAGAAGAAAAACACTGTAGTGAATCCCAGTACAAAAGTATAGGCACATTCATGTCCTTGATTGTCCTTCCATTTAATTCCTTTTGTTCATGCATGTGTGTATGGAGTACGTATATTCATATGTCTATCTGTGTGTATCTTGATATGTTTCAATTGTGAGTAGGTGAAAGTGTATACATACATGTGTGTGTGTGTGTGTGTATGTGTGTATACCAGAGGGCACATAAGTGTATGTGTCTGTGGAGGCCCAAGAGTGTAGTGGGAATCATACGGGATTGCTCTTCTACTTTATTGTTTTGTTCTAGGATTGTCCAGGTTTTGCCTTCCAGGGTTGGAAGTGCAGGCTGCTGCCATTTCTACCCGGCACTTCTTTGTGGGATCTGGAGGTCACGCTTTTTGCCTGTAACCACTATGCCATCTCTCCAACCTCTACTTAATTCTTTTTGAGATAGGGTCTCTAATCAAATCCAGAACTTAACAATAGAGCTAGTCTAATTAGTCAGTTTGTTCTGGGATTCCTGGTCTCCAACTTCCAAGGCAAGCATCATAGGTGCCACATCTACCTATCATTTCACTTGGGATCTTGAGATCCCAACACTGGTTCTCTTATTGCACAACAATCACTTTGACCAAAGAATTGTCTAAAATTAGTGTGTGACAATAGTTGTACAAGTGTAAATTTGTAGAAATATTATACTTTATGTTTAAAATGGGTGAACTTTATTGTTTATACCTTAGGATTATTATTAAAAAAAAAAAAGAAAAGAAAAGAAACAGAGCTAAGGAAGTGACTTGGTGTTAAAGCTTTTGCCTAGCATCACAAAATAAAAAAAGAAAGACCATTAGGAGAAGGAAATTTCCTCTAATACTTACATGAGAAAACTCAGGCTGGGATGGGATAGGAAGTGAGCCAGGAGTGAAGACTGGTATGCTCTGAGATACTGGTGTGGAAGCTTGTGGGGACACAGTAGGCTGAGGTGAGAGAGGGGCTTTTTCTATGTCTACTGGTTCAGCAACTTGAAGTTTCTTCTGAAACGATTCTCTTCCTTTTTCAGATATTACTGACATATCTGTTGGCTCATCTGCTTAAAAAGGAAAAACTAATTAAGAAATAATCAATTTATACCACTTATGTTTCAATACCACTCACAACAATAACATTACAGAAATTTCCATTCCTAAAAATACAATGCCTTATGACATTATAGTATATCCAGCAATATTACCTTTAAGAGGAGTATAGTATATTTCTACTTTCAGATATATATTAAAATGGGGTTTCAGATGGGGATATATACCAACCAAAAGAATGTTCAATTATATTGGTTTCTCTAAGCCCTTCTTGATTATAAATAACTGATTTTTTTTGCATTATATGTAGAAATGTCCAGATTAATGGCACCTAATTTAATTATTGCATATGCTACCCCAAGCCTTGAGAGGCAATGAATCTGTCTACTCCAAGTGAATGTCTAATATTTATAAACTCATTCTATATGCATTAACTGCAAAGTGCACGGAGACTAACCCCAGTAAAAACAACAGAGCAAAAGAAAAAATGTAAATCAACACTGATTTACTGAAGAACTAAGACACTCATCCTTACATAAACTGCTCAGGAAGAAACGCAGAGAATATAAAATACTGCTTCTGCAAATACTAATTGTAATCAAATCTGGAATCCTATGATTTTTGTTCTTCAAATTACTTTCTTAGACTTTTTCCACATTTTTTATAATGAATACTGATTAAAACAAGGAAGAAAAAATACTCTTATCTTTTTTGATACATTTTCAATGTTCACATCACAAACAGAAGAAATTAAGAATAATCTAACTTAACTTGAATAGGGTTTTTTTATTGAATGAAATCTCATTTTTGATGAAGAAATCACTGTATTATGTTACGCTATAGTTAAAATGATATTTATCCCATATGGGCATCTATAATTGTTTTCAACAGAAAACAAACAATTGGTAGCAAAAGAAAGCCTAAGATTAAATTTTTTGTCATGTAATTTTTTATTTATTTTTGTGCGTGTGTCTTGTGCGTGTCTATGTGTGTGTGTGATAGAGGGCACTGTATGCCTTGTGGAGGCCCAAGGGTGACTTCAAGAATCACATGGATTGCTTTTACATCCTTTGTTTTGCTCTGGAGTTTCTCAGCCTCTGCCTTCCAAGGCCAGAATTGATATACGCCATTGCCATTTCCAACCAGCATTTTCACATGGGATCTGGGATCCAAACTCAGGACCTTCTGCTTGTGAGGCAGAGGCTTAACCCCTGAGCCATGTCTACAGCCCTGTCATGTATTTATTAAACTTAAAAAACAGTGTAGTCAACTCAAAAAATTAAACACCAAGGAAGTTAACAGTCCAGTTAGAAAATGGACTTTGTAGTCATTAGGAAAACACAAATCAAAACCACCCTGAGATTCGTTTCACTAAGGTCAGAATGGTGGGAATGCAAACTTTTACAATTGCTCTGTAGATCAGTATGATGGTTCTAAAAAAGTTAAAAACTGAAATGCCACATGACCCAGCTAAACCACTACTGGGACTATTCCCAAACACTGCTATATCTTACTATGAAGACCCATGTTCGTGAATAATGAAAATGTGGTACATAAACACAATGGAATACTATGCAGCTATAAAAAAAAAATAAATGGGGACTGGAGAGGTGGCTCAAGGGTTAAGCCTCTGCCTTGCAGGCAGAAGGTCCCAAATTCGGATTCTAGACCCCACGTATAGACGCCGGGCGGAAACAGGCCTAAACAAGGAGGAGGTGGAGGCGGTCCAAGGTAGTTCGAATTTGCCCATGGTTCTACACACACACACACACACACACACACACACACACACACAATTGAATAAATAATAAAATAATAAAATAATAAATGAAATGCACTGGTAAATAGACGGAGTTGGAAGAAGTTATACTAAGCAAAAAGTATCCCAGACACAAAGACAGACAATTCATGTTCTCCCTTGTAAGTGGAACCTAGTACTAAGCTTTCATCATAATGAGATATTCAAGGGAAAATCTATAATTCCATTATAACAGCAAAGAAACATAACTTAGGGGGGCAGGAAAAAGAAGATCCCAAGAGAGCAGAGACAAAGGAACACAGTTAAATAGATAAATAAAGCCACTGTTAAGAAAAGTCCATAAGTATCAAGACATCTGATCCTGTCCACTGTCAAATTCCTTCCCATCCACTGTTGTTTAGACTGGTTTCCACAGCTTCCCATTATGCTCCCCGTCATGGAAGGGGGGAGAGGGAGTTAGGAGTTATTAAGCAGGTGGTTGGTTACCTAAATGCCAACCCCAGTCTCTACTCTGTCCTATTACTGTTCTTTCCTCTCCGTTAAGTCTTTTCTTATATAAGGACAGCTTTTTATCCTGATAGGAGAGGATCTCAACATCCAGATAGGATGCAGACAAGTGCAGAAGAAGAAAAGTGAAACAGACAACAGCCAGCCACATGCAGAGTACTGGTGACTCTGCAATGTTCACCCAGAATCAAAGCAGCCAAATCTCTCCCCATCCAAAGGCTCAGGGAATACTGTGGAAGAAGAGCAGTAAGATGTAAGAACCTAAAGATGGGGAGGTCCACCAATGGACAAGACATTTTACTCAAGACAGGACTACTGCATTCAGGAACTCATTGCAATGAAACTGGTCAAATCAACATGCCCCCATAGACTAGCACAGATCTTAGAAGAAATAATTTCAAGCAGTAGGAACTTTAGGGGCTAGGGCTGGACAAGTGACGGAGAGTGCCCCTATCAGTGGGTCTGCCCAAGGACGGACCTACTTGGTCTGCCTCAGAGACCTGAACCTTTACCAAAGAGAATCCCAGGAATCATAGAGGAGGAGGAAAGCAGGAAAGAATAGGGAAGGAAGGAGAGGAAAGGAAGGGACAGAAATTATTACGTATTGTGCTTGTAAAACTAGGAGAAAAAAATCAAATCAAATAAAAAAAACTATACTGATTTTTTTTAACATTTATCGGTTCTCAAAAGCAAAGGTTATTAACAAGAGGCAGCAGGCAAGAACACAAGTTCTAGGACTGGGGAGATGGCTCAGCAATTAAAAGTGCTTGCTAAATAAGCAAAACGACCCCTAAGTTCAGATCCCCAGACACCGCATAAAATGTCAAGCAGTCAATCTGTAATTCTAGTCCAGGAAGGTGGAGTCCAGGAAGGTGGAGCCCAGGAATTCTCAAAGCAAGCTGGCTAGCCAGACTAACATTACAAGCAAGCTGTGGGCTTAATTAGAGATCCAGCCTCAAGATAATAATGTGGAAAAATGATCAATTATGATTCCAATATTAACTTCAGGCCTCCACATACATACCTACTTGTGAACACCTGTACCCACACACACATGTATGCAGCACCCAACACACATACACATGAAAAAGAAAAATAGGGGAGGGGGATGCAAGTTCTACAGACAAGTGCCTGAATTCAAATCCTCAGTTCAAATCCTACCTCTATCTCCTACTAGCTAAGAAATCAATGACTCCTCTATTTCCCTATCTGTAAGATGAGGATAAAGTAACAATTACCTCTTAGGATAGTGAAGATTCTATGAGGAAAGACTAAAGAAGTACCTAAGGCAAAAGAAAAGCACCTATAATAGTGTCTGACACATACTCAGTGCTTAATAAACATAAGCTATTACAGAGTTATTGGTATGTGTAGAATGAAAAAAGAGCCAAGTGCAAGTGGTGCAAAGCTGAAATCTTAACACTCAAGAAGTAAAGGCAGAGGATCCTAAATTGAAGGCCACTGGGCCAAAAACAGCAAAAAGAAATTTACAGATTTACAGGAAAAAGCTTTGTAGTGATAGAAATTTACAAATATATGGACTGGGTATGTAACTCAATTGGTAGTAGAATGCTCGCACTAAGCTCCTGGGTTCAATACCCAGTACTGACTAAACCTAGCATGGTAATACACACTATAGTTTACTTAGTACGTAAAAGCAGGGGAATCAGAAGTTCAAAGTCATCCACAGTTACACAATAAGTCTGGGGCTAACTTAGGATACATGAGACATATATTCTATCTCAAAAGAAGGGTGGGGGAAATGGCAAGATGGCTCAGTGAATAAAGGTACCTGTGTGCAAAGCTAGTTACTTAAGTTTGATCCCCAAAGCCCATATACAGGTCAAAGGAGAGAACCAACTTCCTAAAGTACACTGACCTCCACATCTTCCTATATATTGCTACATGGTTCTCTCTCTCTCATAAATAAAAAATTTATTGAATTTAAAAAAGAAAGAAGCAATTTAGAACATGCTAAATGATTAGAAAAAAGGGCAGCGCAAAAGAGGTTTAGATAAGATAAATTAGATAAACTAAACAAGAAAGTTTTCTTGTGAATAAAGTATTTAAAATTGGGTTAGACAGCCACAGAAATAGCTTAGGAGTTAAGCCTCTATCTCGAAAGCAGAAGGTCCTGAGTTCAGATCCCAGATCCCACATAAAAAACTAGGTGGAAATGGCAGCGGCCTGTAATTCTGGTTCTGGAAGGCAGAGCCTAGGAACCTCCAGAGCAAAGCAAATAAGAGGTAGAAGTAATCTAGGGTGATTTCCACAGGCATACACAATATCCTCTGATACACATACACACGCACAATAAAATAAACTTAAAAAAAATTGGGCTAGAGATGTAGCTTGGTTGGTGGAGTGATTGCTTAGCACACGTGAAGCCTAGGGTTAGATCTCCAGCCTTGAATAAAATAATGCCCAAAATAGGGAGGTGAAGGCAAGAGGATCATAAGATTCAAGGTCATCTTCAGATACAAATAGAGTCTGAGGATAGCCTAGGTTACATGACACACTGTCAAAAAAAAAAAAGTAATTCCTCAAAAGAGAAAAGTAAGTTAAAATTTTCAACATCTACTTCAAACCACTCTTCAACTAAAAGTATTTTAATAACGGCAAAAATAAAGAGTATAAGAAACAACTGTTGCTTACTCTCACAAGAAACATGTTGCAATTACTATTAGAAGGTACCAAGCAATTGATAATAAATTCAGGGTTTCTCATACTAGTTCACAAAAACGTTTCCTGAAATGTTTTTGTCAAAACTGAAACAATACAAAATACAATAACATATACTAGAAAAACAAAGAACTCAAGAGACCACTTTATATAAGGGCCATATCCTAGAAAATTAGGAAGACAAGTAATCATGAACAGTGCTTCAAAGTATAAATAGACAATAAATTTGGCAAGACAGAAAAAAATGCTGCTCCTCTTCTAATCTAGAGAACAGATAGATAAAGACAGCTCACCTTTTCTCCCTTCTTGCTCTGTGGGACTGCTAGGAACAATAAAAGGTGTAGATCGAAAAGAATCAGGGGAAGGTGCAACAAGATCTGAGGAATTCCTTTAAATAAAGAGAGAATTACAGGTTATTTTATCACAGCCAAAGGTTTTGTGTTTGCTTTTATTTTTCAGTAACAAAACTACTTAACTCATACAGTTAAAAGCATATTTACTTAATAGCATTTCTCTCAAATAGCAGTCTGAGACTCTCTAAGACATTTTTAAAATAATATTAAAAAAAAAAAAAAAAAAAAGAGGGCTGGAAAGCTGGCTCAGGGGTTAAGACTCTATCTCACAAGCAGAAAGTCCAGAGTTCAGATCCTAAGTTCCACATAAAAAAACACCCTGTACTTCTGGCCTTGATGGGCAGAACCTGTGAAATCCCAGAGTGAAGCAAGAAGGAGGCAGAAGCAATCCAGGATGATTCCCAAAGTCACCCTTGGGCCTCCACAGGCATACACAGTGCCTTCTGATAAACACATACATGCACACACAAAATAAATAAATAAAATATAAAAATAGAATAAGGACTAAGACAATAACTAGACACAAGGATATCATGTTAGAAAACAAGACGAGGAAAGGTAAAAAATAAATTCCAGATAAGACAAAAATTATTCCATTTTAATGTAATAGGAAGACTATACATATTTTTACTTAAAAACAAACAAAACAAGCAAGCAAAACAAAAAAAAGCAAACCTCTTTACCCTAACACAAAAATAAATACAATTACTGTTGATTATAACAACACATACTCTATTTTCTATTGTTGAATAGGAAAGTATGCTAGGAAAATGGAGAAACAAAATTCATCTTTAATTATTACACTTCTAATGACAGGGTATTTTTTTCCCTTGAAACCTTTGGCCTATTATTATAAAGCCACAAAAGTAAAAAAATGCATCTATGTACTTTTTAGAGTTCCACTAAGTTCTCAGTCCAAAGTTTCTATAAAGTCTGGATTCTAGTTCATAGTTTTAAATAGCATTCTAGCCGAAGAGGCAACTTTAGCTCTTCCAAACTTAGCCTAAACATGCTATTTGTGCTCAAGCTATTTCAGGCTTACTTACGTAGAAAGACTCTCCTGAACAAGAGACCTCTGACCAGATAACTGTAGGAGCTGCAGAGTGGTAGCAGGTGTGGAAGCCAAGGAACACCCACTTTCCTCCCGTGAAGGAGTACAGCAACCATCAGAAGTTACTAAGGAAAAAAAGAAATTACAGTTGTGTTCACTTCTCAAATTGACATTATCAAGTTGTTCCTTCCCTCTTCTAAAAAACAAACTTCCACTTAGTACTACAATAATATCCATAGTTTAAATTATGTTTTAAGAATACAGTAGTAGTGATATCAGCACAATTTATGGAATGTCACCATAATACAAATCTCCAGCAAATTCTACCTCTTCCTCTATTATGAATTTCTTTAATAAAGAATTGGTGAAAAGCACTGCTTAGATTTTTCTGTCAGTCTAAATTTGGAAAGGGTTGATAGTTAATTTTCATTGTAAACATATCATTGGGTATATCAGTGACCATTCCAGGAAGGTTAAATTGAGGAAAGAAGGCCCATACTGAATGTGGACATCACTATCACACAAGTGGGTCCCTGACTAAATAAAAAGGGGAAAGCGAGTTGAGTTTCGGCATTCATCTCTCTGCTTCCTGACTATGCAATGTGACTAAGTGACTAACACTCCAGTGCCATTACTTTCCTACCATGATGGCCTCTACCTTTGAACTCTGAACCAAAATAGAGACATCCCTGTCTTTGTTGGATATTTTGGTACAGCAACAAAAAAAATGAACACCAAAAATTGGAACCAAGAAGAGGAGCCAGAGCTGGAGAGATGGCTCAGGTATTAAGACTCTGCCCTGCAAGCATAAGGTCCTAAGTTCCGATTCCAGGTCCCACATTTAAAAAAAAAAAAAAAAAGCCAGGCGGAAATGGCAGTAGACTGCACTTCCAGCACTGGTAAGTGGAGCCTGGGAAATTCCAGAGCCAAGCAAAAACGAGGTAAAAGCAATCCAAGATGATTCTGGAAGTCACCCTTGGTCCTCCACAGGACCTCGATACACACACACATACACACACACACACAAAATAAATAAAAATAAAGAAAAGAAAGGGTAAGAAAAACGAGCCAATGCTGGAATAAACCTGACCATGTGATTCTTAGGTCTTTGGAGCTGTTTAGTATGTGGAAGGTGGAAAAGTAGGCAGCTATAGGCTAAAGAAGCACTAGAATACCATAAGCAGAGCTTAATGGGCCATTCTGGGGAGAATTTAGAAACACATAGTGGAGATAGTAGAGGCTCAGCTACTAAGGTTACATTCTGGTTAAAAATTTGGTTACATTCTACTCTGATCTTGAGTAAGGCTAATCTAAAAGTAATGAACCATTTTGTGTGGCAGAAAAAAATACAAGACAGGATTGCATTCAGATTGTGGTGGCATGCTACTGCTCACCTTACTTATCAGATCTATAGTGAGAAAAGACAAAAATAATGGAAAAAATATGTAGCTTTTCATGAAAAGGAGTTTAAAATTGTAGATAAGGGGCCAGACAGATGGCTCTGGAGTTAAGCCTCTGCCTCCTAAGCATAAGGTCCCGAGTTTGGATTCCAGATACCACATAAAAAATGCCAGGCAGAGATGGCAGCATAATTCCAGTTCTGAAAGTCAGAGCCTAGGAGGAAGAAGCAATCCAGGGTGATTTCTAAAGTCACTCTTGAGCCTTCATGGTCTGATACACACACACATACACATGCACAAATAAATAAAGTTGTAGATAAGAAAAGTACAGACAAAACATCTGCAATTTCTAGAGATTAGTGCCATTAAAGAGAAATATCTTTATGCTCTGCACTAAGACGATAGGAGATAAGGTCCCAACAATTAAAGGCAAATTCATTTTAAAGGAGAGTCTAAAGTGACGATGTCATCACAGAGGTTCTCTACTCCAAAATGACTGCCTAGGGAAATGTTTCTCCAGGGTCAGCCTCAAGGACACACTGAGTCCTTGAAACTGTGGTCCAAGTGGGTGAGATTACATTCTTCACATAGCAGCAAAATTTAAGAGCATCATCTACATGTTACTGGTTTTCAGGTTTGAAAAGTAAAGAGTAGGTCACAGAGATGGATACCAAGGTTCCATAACGCTTAGCCCAGCAATGTACTGTAGGAATGGGTTACTGGCAAAACGATCCTATGAGGCCATTACATAGAGCTAGGAAGGTGATCCTTAGCTGCAATGGAAAACCCAGGAATGTTGGATATGGCAGAGCCATGAGGCAACTGCCAAAGAAAACTGAAGGCACAAAGTGAAATCAGCTCAAAGGAGAGACATACATGACATAGTTGGCAAAGCTGAAAGGGTAGAAGTAGCCAAGGTTTTTAGAGCCCACCATATAACTTTCTTTATTATTATTATTTTAAAGGGATTGGTTCAGAGTCTCAGAAAAGACTTTACACTTTTAAACAGTGTTGGTATTGTTAAGACCATGAGAACTTTTCAAGACAGACTAATTGCAATGGTTTTATGAGTTTAAAATGAGATTACCTGTTTTATTGCTCTGGTCAAACAAGTCTTCTTGAGTTGACAGGACCTCAGGATCTGACGATTTCTGAATCGGCAATTCACCTTCCAGAAATTCTTGAGCAGATATCTGTTCTTTTGTTTCCACAGTGGAGAGAGAAACTTTGGGACTAGAAGGCATGTCTTCTGACCTAGAAAATTCATAGCACCAGGATAAACAGCTGCTAAGTTCAAATGTTTCCTCTTTTAACAAAACGTTTTCCCCATTTTGTGCACTTCTCATTAACAATTTGGAAAAAACCTACCAGCATTAATCTATATGACTAAAAAGTGAAATGTTATCCTAAAGTCTTCAGCCCATTTCAAAAACTCTGTACACACATCTCTCACACAGCCATACCTCTCTCTTTAATTCTCACTGCTGTACTGCATGTATTCTAAGACTTCTGAGAGTGACTTAGGGATATTTGTTATAAAAAGTCATTAAACACACTTGAAGTGACCTACCAGCTGCATTAGTACTATACACATCTTCCGTTGACCTCCAAGACTTCTTCACACATATTGCTCAAACATTCAACACACATTTTTGACCCTTTTTGAGAAACTGTAACCTATTCTATGACTCTCAAAGATAGCGAAACTAACTAAAAAAAAAAAATCTGGGGATGGTGGATCACATCTGAAATACCAGTGTTTAGAAGGCTGAAACAGAAAGATTTTGAGTTCAAGACTAGCTGGGGTTATCCAATGAGTTTTAAATCAGCTTGAGTTACAGAACAAGACCTTATCTAAAAAGAAAAAATAAATAAAAATTTTAAAACTAACTGAAATTAAAATTTCCTAAAGAAAAGCCCTAGCTAGGCATGGCAGCATTCATACCTATAATCCTAGCACTCAGGAGGCTAAGGCAAGAAAACTGCTTGAAGTTTGAGGCCAATCTGGGTTAAAAGGGCAAGGCTTTATCTCCAAAAAAGAAGGAAAAGCTACTGGTGAGCAAAATGTTTTTCACTACTAAGCAAAATGAACACCAAAGGAGAAAGAATCAATACAGAAGATACACAACTTCTTGACTTTTTGAATATATGCTTTTCCCTCAGTCACTAACACATTATCATTCTCAGAAGTGCTTTCTCTTTTCCAACTGTCTTATTTCTAAGAAAAAAAAAGACAACTGTGACACATTCACCTTCACTTAGGACCTCAGGTCTGACTTTCCATCAAAGTTAAGAAAACATTACTAAATGTTTATTCATCTCTTTCCAAACTGGGAGCATCCCACTTTTCTGCTATATTTAAACATCAGCTGTTGGCCAGATTCAATGTAGTCTTATTTAGTGTGTGTGTGTGTGTGTGTGTGTGTGTGTGTGTGTGTGTGTGTGTGTGTATGTGTGTGTGTGTGTGTGTATTTATCAGAGGGCACTGTATGTCCCTGTGGTGGACTACAGGTTACTTCGGGAATTATCCTGGATTGCTTCTATCTCCTTTTTCCTTTGCTCTGGGATTTCTCATCAGGCTAGAAGTGCAGGCCACCACCATTTCTGCCTGGGATTTTTATGTGGGACCTGGGATCTGAATTTAGGACCTTCTGCTTATGAGGTAGAGTCTTAACCCCTGAGCCATCTCTCCAGTCCTCAATGTAATTTTAGATATAATAATTTATACAGCCACAACAGAAGTATCCTTTCCATTCCGACTAAGCCGAGAGCCTGAAGTACTTGGGAAAATCTCTACCTCTCTCTATACCAAAACAAGCAAAAGAATCATTTGTAAGGATCCAAAGCAACTGCTATTCAAGAAGAGAAAGAGTATGTTTTAAAATATAATATTCATAGGTCTCTTCATTAACAATAGAAAAGCTATGACCTCCAAAAAAACAGACAGTGCCTCTGTAGACAAAGGTTATCCAGGAATTTGAGACCAGTCTATGTTGCACAGCTAGACTTTGTCTCAAAAGATGAGCCTACTAAAGATTCAAGACTCACAACTGTAGGTTACAGAGCAATAAATCACCTTTGTTAATAGGTTGCATAAGTAACCAATGTTTATAAATTATTATCATTTTTATTAAGAGAAAAAAACAACATGCCAAATAAGAGGGTTTGAAAACATCAGCAGCTTCTGAAAATATTGCCATGGCCATAATGAAATTGGTATAGCTCCATAGAAAAATCCACAAAGGTCTTTCAGAAAGAAGATGGTGCACCTTTCAGGTGATAGGCCTTTTTCTTCTACCACGTGGACACCTTTACTGGGCTGTACTGTCACAGGGACGTCTTCATTGGGCTGTTTTGTCGTGGAGTTATCTTCACTGGAACGTTCTTCACATGTCATTGCTTGAAGTTTTTTGAAAGAAGAAAAAGGGGAAAACAAAAAAATTTTCAATTTCAAAGTACTAAAAGCAGTACTAAATGATTCTTAAAAGGCAAAGACTTTAATAGAAAAGGGGATGATTTAAAAATTAAATAGGTATAACTCTAAAAAGGAAAGCAACCACTAACCTATTAAAAAAAAAAAACTCAATCTAAAAGCTAACATTTGAAAATTTAACTTGACCAACCAACTCTGCAAACTTATAAATTATATTAATATAAGTTATATAAATTATGTTATATTACTATATATAAATTATATAATTGTATTAATTATATTAATTATATTAATCTGGATAACTTCAAAACTTACAAAGGAAAAAATAATTAGTTTTAACAGGGAAAGAAAAAACTTATAAAGCACTTCACATGTGAAAAAATATGTTTCATACTAGTATCTGCATCCACATCAGGTGGCCTGCTACAAGCAGAAGTAGCGGTGACGGACTGTAGATGCTCTTTGCTCACATCACACTGTTGAGTATGTTCTTCGACATCCTGGCTCTGAGACAGTTCCAGAGCCCCAAAGCCCAACTGTGAGGAGGCAGTATCTAGGAATAAAATTCCAAAAAATTAACTGTCATTCTACATTATCAATATGTAAACTGCTGTCCCTTTTGCAAAACAGTATCGTTGCTAATGTTCTACTGCAAAGCCTTTGCTACATTTAATTAAAAAAAAAAAAATCAAACTTCAAGAGTGCAATACTTGTAGAGTATGCATAATACTCTGGACTCAATCCTTAACAAGAAAAAAGAATAAACACATTAAATTAGATGTGGCTAACACATGCCTATAATCCCAGAATTGAGGAGGTGGAAGTGGGGAGATCATTAATTCAGGGATATTATTAGTTTCATGGTCTCGAGCTTGCAGCAATCCTCCTGCCTCACTTTTTGATTGTTTAGATTACATGCAAGAGCTATTATACTCCGTGGTAGAACCTTTAAAAGGGGCAGTGTCAAAAGGGGAGACAGTGTCTAGTCAAAGGAAGTTAGGTTAGTGTAGGTAGCAGTATGCTCTTGGAGGGAACAGTGGAACCCTGGCTCATGCTTCCTCTCTCTTTTCCTTACTTCCTTACCACTGTGAGATAAGCAGCTGTATTCTACCATGTCTACCACGATGCTCTATCTTGCCAAATACCCAACTGAAATCTCTGAAACTGTGAGCCAAATTTTGGTTTTTCTGTTTTAAGTTTATTTTCTCAAATATGTTATCATAGTGTTGGAAACTGAAAATTATATCTACCAGAGTTACAAACTCACAAATACCAAATTAAGTAAAATAACATAAATCAGTTTATTGCAGCTCTATTCACAAAAAATGGAATCAGCCAACATGCCCATCAACAAAGGAATGGATAATGAAAACATGGTACATATACACAATGGAATATTACTCAGCCATCAGAAAGGATGAGACTATGGAATTTTCTGGTAGATGGATGGAACTGAAAACTTTTAATATTGAGTGAGGTATCTCAAGACATAGAAAGTTAAACACTGCATGTTCTCTCTTATATTCTTGTCAATATATTTGAATTGAAAGCATTGTAAGGCCAGAAAATTCAAAAAAGACTAAAAGTGGGAAGAAGGGAAGGAATGATTGGAGAAAACCTCTTACAGGGGAGATTTGGGATCCCAGAACAAGGGTGAGGGTGGGAATAACTGGGAAAAATACATAGCGGGGAATGAGAGGATGGGAGACAGGAGGGACATGGGAGATAGGAGAGACAGAGAGACTTACAGAAAAACCCTAAGATTATGGGAAGTAACCTTAAAAGAACATCCTATGCCAGTAATATATCAAAAAAAAAAAAAGTCTTTTAAAGAAAGGAACAAGAACGGGCAGTCCCTATGCAGAGGAGCAAAAGACTAGAACTGATTCACTTAGAACCCGGAGACAAAATTATACTAGAAATAACAGGAAAGTGGCACTTCCTCATAAAATGTTGGTTAGAAAGGTCTTAAAGGCCCCAAATATTTAAGTTTTTGCCATTGCTCTTGGTTGTCCTCCAGAAACTATAAGACCTTATTACACAAATGGATTACAGAACATGGGCAAAATATATCAACTGGAACTGATCTGAGGACTTTCTCCTTGCTGGATAACTTATGCAGTACCGAGGAATACTGCAGAAGCTGCTGGGGGTGAAAAAAATATTCATAAGGCCCATCAATGGCATGAGATCTGTAAGTTGCAATATAAATCACCATAGCAACGAGTGACACCAATCAAGAAGATAACCAACAACTTTTTTATTGAACCCAAGACCCACTTATCAGAATGGTGTACATCTTTGTTACTGGAAACTACAATAAAAATCTAAAAATTAAAAAAAAAGGGACGGAAATAGATCAATAGGGAAGACAGCCAATAAACCTATAGGTAGGAAGACAGTACATCAAACTGCTCTGTAGATAGCTGTTGTTATACCCATGGAATGGGAACTTACAGTAGAAACCTTTGGGTCTAAAGCTGGATGAGTGAAGGGAAATGCACAAATCAGTGGGGTAACTAAAGAGAGGTAACTTGATATGCCATGGAGGCCTGAGCCCCCACAGGAGTAAACAAGCCAGATTGAACCCTGGGGTCTATAGAAGCATACAGAAGGAAGGGTGGGAGGGAGTGGGAAGGAAGGATGAAAGGAAGGGTAGGGATGGGAGGGATGGGGGAGAAAGAAAAGCTGGGATGAATATTCAATATGTTTATAAAAGTAGAAAAAAATAAAAATGAAGATGAAAAAATACCTTAAATTACTAACAAATTTCTTAATATCTCTCAATTTAATTATGAGAAGTCTATAAATAACAGTATAAAGAAAAATTCATACATCAATTTGATTGTGGTAAAGACCATAAAATGAATCTATTATCCTGAAGAATGCACAATGCTACCTTCAGCACCAAGACTGTGCATAGTATCATCTGGAGCATCATTATCTTCCTCTTCTTTTTCCTCTCCCAAGTCGTCTTCCTTCTCTTCCACTGTGGGAGAAGCAGCTTCCACTGGTATTCCCAAAACACTATGAAAAAAGGACAAAATCCTATGATGTTCCCAGAAAGTGTGAGACTGCTAAAAGCATCTGAATTTTGCTGTGACTATCCACACAAACACATAAATTACCTTAGTCGAATGTGAAATACAAGCAAACCTCATACCTTAATGCCATCTATATAAACCAAATTAAGTAACAAAAATAATGCACTAAATTAAATAACAAAAATAAAACAGAAGAAAAGCAATATATGAATTTTATGAGCAGAAGTTAGAAAAATATTCCATTCAAAAGAATTACTAACAGGTGACAAGAAAACATGTGCATTGGAAAAAAATACATCTATTAACATGGCCAAAATTCATTTTGTACAGGCTAGTAAGTCAGCACACTCAGTGTCAGGCTGGTGAGATTCACAGGCCTGTTTCTTTTACTCTGAAGGGAAAGGAATTTAGGCTTCAACCAGTGTTCAGTCTGCTACCAAACCAACAGGATTCAAATACACAGTATCTGGTTTTATTTATAGAAACTAACCTAGTAGAATAATCCTTCACTTTTCTCTATTGCTTTAAAAGTTTCCTATTTTAAATAGCTATATTACTTGATTAAAACGTGTTAATATTAAAAATAAAGTGGACCCCTGGCCAGCAAGATGAATCAGTAGGTAGAGGCACTTGCCATACATGCCTGACAACCTGGGTTCAACTGCCAGAACCCAAATCAAAGAGAAAGAAGAGAACTGACTCCACTAAGCTATCCTCTAATCTCAAAATGGACAGCAGACCATGTACACCCACAAAAACGCATCATAAACACAAAATTTTTTTTAATTTTTTGGATTTTTTTAAAAAGGACAAAATTAACAAAAGTATTTTAGTAAGAAATCGTAGAATACATATAAACAAAATATCCAAGTTAAGAAACCTAAGTATTTATTAGAGCTTATTTAACCTTTATTGTATGGATGGAATATATGATAATAAAAAATTTAAAAATTTAATGCAAAAAAAAGTTAAAATAAATGATTTAAAATAAAAAGAAGCCTAAAGTAATTTAAGATAAGTTAACATCATAGTCAAAATATATAACCCTAAAAGACAAAAATTAATTAAAACATGCAACAAATACAATAAGAGATTAGTCTATATAAAAGATAAAGGGCCTAGAGAGATGGCTCAGGGGTTAAGACTGCCTCACAGACTATAAAAACCCCAGATGAAAGGATAGAGAAGTCCCTCAAGCTGACTGGGCTAGGCCAACAGTTCCCAAACAGAAATCCAATAGCACAAGCATTAGAACCAACAGTCAACAAATGGGATCTTATGAAATTAAAGAGCTTCTGTTCAGATAAAGAGATTATAAACGTAGCAAAAAGGCAACCCACAGAATGGCAGAAAATATTCACTAACCACATATCTGATAAAGCTCTATTATCCAGAGTGCACAAAGAACTTAAAAAACTAAACACTAAGGAGATAAATGGCCCAATTAAAAAATGGGCCTCGGCAAGGGATTGACAGCCATAGTAGTGCTCCTATGCTTAAGGGGAACAAGAGAAAGGGCTTATGGAAATGCCACTGGGTCCTTATATGTCATCAGAGAGGAGGACCCAGTGGAGAGTCAGGCGTACACAATAAAGGACTCTCTGGGAATTGGGGGGGAGGCACTGGGGGATGGGGAGGAAGAGGAGGGGGTTCAGGGGGAGGAGGGGGAGGGAGGGAACTGGTAAAAAAATTTTAAAATGTAAAATTACATTTTTAATTAAAAAAAAAAAAAACAAAAACCAATACTGTTAAAAAAAAAAAAAAAATGGGCCTCGGAACTCAAACTTTTCCAGGGACGAAATTGAAATGTCTAACAAATATCTTTAGAAATGCTCCACATCGGGGCTGGAGAGGTGGCTCAGAGGTTAAGCCTCTGCCTTGCAGGCGGAAGGTCCTGAGTTTGGATCCTAGACCCCACGTATAGACACCGGGCGGAAGCTAGGACAGCCTGCGTTTCTGGTCCTGGTAGGGCGAAGCCTGTGAATCCCAGGGCAGAGTAAACAAGGAGGAGGAGGAGGTGGAGGCGGTCCATGGTGGTTCCCGAATTCGCCCATGCTTCTACACACACACACACACACACACACACACACACACACACATGCACACACGCACAACTGAATAAATAAAAATAAAAATGCCAGGCGGAAAGGGCTGCAGCCTGCATTTAATGCCTTGGTAGGCAAAGCCTGGGAAATCCCACAGCAAGGCAAAATGGAGGTAGAAGCAATCCAAGATGATTCCCATAGTCACCCTAGGGTCTCCAAAGTGCCCTCTTGACACTGGCTCATACACACACACACACACACACACACACACACACACTCCAAAAAAAGAATTATTAAAAGAACCCCTAAAAACAGTGTAAACTGTTTGTAAACTGTAACATTTGTAAAGGGGGCGAGCAAGGATAGCTCAGAGGTAAAGGACATGGTAGAAAGAGAGACTTGCCTTTGACCTCCACCCATGGGGAATACATGCCTTGTTTCTCTGTTTCTAACAAATATATATTAATAAACCTCCATTTAAAAGAAATTTGTAGGGCTAGAGAGATGGCTCAGATGTTAAGACTCTCTCTTGCAAGCAGAAGTTCCTGAGTTCAGTCCCAGGTCCAGGTAAAAATGCCAGATGGAAATGGCCAGGGCCTGCACTTCCAACCCTGATGGGCGGAGCCTGGAAAATCCCAAAGTGAAGCAAGAAGGTAGAAGCAATCCAGGTTGATTCCTGAAGTCACCCTTAGTCTCCACAGAGATACGACAGTGCGTGCACACACACACACACACACACACAAACTAATTAATTAATTAATTAAATTTTAAAAAAAGAAACCTTGTAGGGCTGAAGAGATGGCTTAGGGGTTAAGACTCTGCCTTGAAAGCACAAGTAACTGAGTTCAGAGCTTGGATCCCACAAAAAAACATCAGGTGGAAAAGCCTGTACTTCTGGCTCTGGGAAACTCCAAAGCAAAACAAACAGGTGGAAGAATCAATTCAGTATGACTCCCAAAGTCAGCCTTGACTCTCTACAGGAACACACAGTGCTTTCTGATACACACACAACATACACACAACTTGTAAAAAAAAAAAGTGTTGCCAAATTAGGAGAAAAATTAGTTGTGTGGGTGGCACATTTATAATTTTAGCACTTAGGAATAAGAAGCAAGAATATCAGGAGTTCAAGATCAGCCCATGCAACATAGCAAATTCAAGGTCAGCCTGAGTTATATGAAACCTTGTCTCGAAAAAAAAATTTTTTAAATACTCTATTATTATTGAAAACTATCTAAAACACCCTATACCACGCTATACCAACATATATAAAGAGAGTACAAAGTGATTTTTTTCTAGAAAACAACTTAGAAATGTGTATCAAAGCTTAAAAAGAACTCACAACCAATAATTTCAATTTTTTTTTCAGACAAAAATCACATGTTAAGTCCAGGCTGGCCTCAAACTCAATATGCAGTAGCCAACTTCTTATCCTTCTACTTTACTTTCTAAGAACTAAGATTACAGGAATGTACCACCATACCAAGTTTCCAAAAATTTTAATTGTAAAAAAACAATATGAGAACTGGGGAATGGCTCAGCAGTTAAAGTGTTTGCCACACAAGCAAGAGGATCAGAGTTCAGAGCCCCAGAACCCACATAATTGCCAGATAGGAACTGTCATCCCACTTGGAATTCCAGCCTTAGAAAGCAAGACAAAGGCACCCCCAACAGAAAGCTGTCAAGCAAGACTGGCTATATCAGAAATCTCTGGATTTAACTTCGAGACCTTGCCTCAAAGAAAAAAATGTGAGGAGGACTCAAGGAAGATTTCTAAAATCAACCTCTTTATTCTATAAAATTTTCATGTATAAAGAAAGTGAGTTTATGTTCCTGCCCCTATCCCCTAATTTCAACATAACCTAAATTGAACTGTTCCTCATGGAATCTTCAATTAACAACCACCCATTGTTGAAATTATTCATATCAAAAAATTGTAATTAATATTTTTTTCTTACTGCCTATATTCCACATCTGATCTATTGAAAAATCCTGTTTTTAAATCTTGGAATCTCGGGCTGGAGAGGTGGCTCAGGGGTTAAGCCTCCGCCTTGCAGGAGGAAGGTCCTGAGTTCGGATCCCAGATCCCATGTATAGACGCCAGGCGGAAGTGGGGGCAGCCTGCGCTTCTGGCCCTGGTAGGGCGGAGCCTGTGAATCCCAGGGCAGAAGGAGGTGGAGGCGTCCATGGTGGTTCGCGAGTTCATCCGTGGTTCTACACAGACACACACACACACACACACACACACACACACACACACACACGCACACACATGCACACAGTTGAATAAATAATAATTAAAAAAAAATTAAATCTTGGAATCTCAGGCCTGCAGAGGCGGCTAGGGGAGTAATGAGCATTTGCTCTGCAGGGACAATGATCCGAGTTTGAATTCCCAGCAAATACATAAAAAGCCAGGTTTGGCTGCACATGCCTATAACCCCAGCACCAGGGTCAGAGACAGGTGGATCTTGAGAGCTTGCTAACCAACCAGTCTAACCAAAACTGCAAGCTTCCAGTATAGTGAGAGATCCTTTCTTAAGGCAGTAAGGCAGAGAGCAACAGAAACAGACACCCAGCATCCACAATGCAACATAACACGCACGCACTCAACTCACACGCACAATCTCCAACTCTCACCATTATTTATCTGCATCTATCTTTCTTAAAATAAACTATGTGGGGGCTGAGGAAATGGTTCAGTGGAAAAGGCATAAGCCCTGAAATAGAACTTGAATCCCTAGAGCCCAGGTAAAAACTGGACAGACATGGCAGTCACTGTAATCCCGTCACTTGGGAACTAAATGTAGGGATCACCAGAGTGACTCAGCCTAACTGGCAAATTCTGGGTTCAACTGAGAAATCCTGCCTCAATAGATAAAATGGAGGGCAACTAAAAGGATACCCAACATCAACTTTGGACTCACACATACACTCACAGGTACACCTAGACACACGACCACACATACACAAAAGAAAAAAAGAAACTATATATTAAAAAAAATCTGGGGCTGGAGAGGTGGCTCAGGGGTTAAGCCTCTGCTTTGCAGGCGGAAGGTCCTAAGTTCGGATCCTAGACCCCACGTATAGACGCTGGGCAGAAGCAGGGGTGGCCTGCGTTTCTGGTCCTGGTAAGGCGAAGCCTGTGAATCCCAGGGCAGAGTAAATGAGGAGGAGGTGGAGGCATCCATGGTGATTCCCGAATCTGTCCATGGTTCTACACACACACACACACACACACACACACATACAAACACACATATACATACACATGTGCACACGCATACACGCACAATTGAATAAATAATAAATAAAATAATAAATAAATATCTAACAAGGGGACTGGAGAGATGGCTCAGGGGTTAAGACTCTTGAGAGCAGAAGGTCCTAAGTTCGGATCCCAGGTCCCACATAAAAATGCCAGGTGGATATGGCAGTAGCCTGTACTTCCAACCCTGGTGGGCAGAGCCTGGGAAATCCCAGAGTGAAGCAAGAAGTAGGTAAAAGCAATCCAAGATGATTCCCAAAGTTACCTTTGGTCTCTACAGTGCCCTCTGATACACCCATACACATAAAAATAAATTTAAAAAAAAAATATACACACACACACACACACACACACACAAGAACTGATGGTTCAGGGAATAAAGCCTCTACCTCCCAAGCAAAACAACCTGAATTCAGATCCCCAGACTCCATATAAAAATGCCATGGAGAAATAGCTGCAGTCTGCACTACTAGCCTTGGACAGCAGAGTCTGGGAAATCCCAGAAAAAGAATAAGGAGGTAAAGCAATGCCTGATGATTCCAGAAGTCACCTGTCATGGTTTGAAATGTGTCCCCCACAGTCTCATGTGTTTGGCAAGGTCATGGTACCTTGAGAGGTGGAGCCTTGCTGGAGGAAGGCAGTCACAAGGGGTGGGCCTTGAGGTGGATTAGTCCCACCCTACTTCGAGGAGAAGTCTGCCTTTGTAGCAAGCAGTCTGCAGCTCTCAGCTTCCAAGATGTCTGCGGTGACTTAGCCTCCTCCAGCTTTGGCCAGCCAGCCGTGCTGCCTCTGCTTTGAGAGACTGTACCTTCCCTCTGGAACAGTAAGCTGAATAAATTTCCCTTAAGTTGCTTGACTTTGGGTATTCTCTCATAGCAATAGTTAAGAGTAACTATTACATCATCCTTGGGCCCCCACAAGCATACACACTCAAGTGCCTTCTGAAATTTTTTTTAATTTTATTTATTCAATTGGGCATGTGTGTGTGCGCGCGCGCGCGCATGTGTGTGTGTGTGTATGTGTGTGTGTAGAACCACGGGTGAATTCGGAAACCACCATGGACCGCCTCCACCTCCTCGTTTACTCTGCCCCAGGACTCACAGGCTCCGCCCTACCAGGTCCAGAAACGCAAGCCGCCCCCGCTTCACCACCCCCACCCCTTCACCCCCAGCGTTTATACGTGGAGTCTAGGATCCGAACTCAGGACCTTCTACCTGCAAGGCAGAGGCTGAAATCCCTGAGCCATCTCTCCAGCCTCCTCAAGTGCCTGCTTGTATACTTACTCAGGCCCACACACTCACATGGGCACAGAAAAATAAAATAAGGGGCTGGAGAGATGACTTAGAGGTTACACCTCTGCCTTACAAGCAGAAGGTCCTGAATTCGAATCCTCCATCCCACTTAACGATGCCAGGCAAAAATGGCAGTGACCTGTACTTTCTGGCTCTGGAAGGCAGAGCCTGAAAAACTCCAAAGCAAAACAGAGAGGAGATAGCGCAATCCAGGATGATTCCTGAGGGCACTCTTAGGCCTCCACAAGCACACACACTGCACTCTGATATACACAGATATACACAAACACAAAAATAAAAAATTAAACAAAATTAAAAACACCTAACAAATCTTATCAATAATAAAAACTTGATTTATGAAAAATCTTGAGAATGAAGACAAGCTACAGAATGAAAATCATTTTCAAATCATGTGCCCTATAAAAGGATATATCCAGCATAAAGAACTTCTCAAAATACAACAGCAGAGATACACTAGCATGAACAAGGCCTGAGTTCAAGTCCCAGCACGGAGGAAGGGGAACACAATCAATCCACGTACAAAACATGCAAAAGACATGAGGAGCCCTTTCCCTAAAGAGAACACATGGCAAATAATACATGCAACATCATTTGCAATTAGGAAAACACAAACAAACCACAATGAGATAGTACAACACCCTTAAGAGAATAGTTAATAAAAATAAAATAGTGAAAGGGGGCTGGCTTGAAGCGCCATACCAAGTGTTTGTTTAGCACATACCTGAATCCCAGTATTCAGGGGCAAATAAATACAGGAATATAAAAGATCAAGGTCACCCCCAGCCATATAGCGAGTTTGAAGCTAGATGAGGACACGTTAAGATACACAAAAAAAGTGAAAACACAAAATACTGGAAAAGATGGGGATAACATAACTACTCTACAAACAATCTGGCAGTTTCTTTAAAAAAAAAAAAAAACATGCAACTATCATACAACCCCAAGGAAAAACCTAAACATTTATCAAAGAAATGAAGACTTAGATTCCCATAAAAAACTTACACAAATGTTACAGAAGTCTTATTCACAACAGTAAAAAACTGAACGCAACCAAGATCAATAGTGGTATATATGATATATAATGAAAGACTACTCAGATCTAAGAAAACATAGAACACTATTGTTAAATGGAAACATTTTAGTGAATCTTTTATGCCAGGAGTTATGCTGGCATAAAAAAAAAAAAAAGTTAATTCCACACAACTACACATTTATACAAAACTGAATGAAATTTTGCAAACAGAGCATGCTAAGGGTTCAGGAGCAGCAGAAGGGGTGGCTTTAGAAGGCAATTATAAAGCATCCTTTTAAGTACCACAACTACTTAGTACCTTGACTGTAGTGGCAAATATAAAATTCACGCAGGTGATAAAATTGTGCAAAACACAATGCTCACACCCATAATATAGCAGGAAATCTGAATGAATTCTATGGATTTTTATTAATATGCTGAATGCGATACTATATTATAGTTTTGTAAAATGTTATTCATGGGAAACACTGGGCAAAGTATGCACATGGTCTCTATGTATTCTTTTTTTGTTGTTTTTTAGAACTTTATTTTGTTTTGGTGCCTGTTATACATATATGGTATATGAACATGAGTGTATGATACATGTACCCATATGTGCACATTTGGAGGCCACAACTTGACCTTAGGAGTCTTTACCTAACTGCATTAAGATAGAATCTGTCACTGAACTGGAAGTTCAGCATTTCAGTTCGACGATCTGGCCAGTTAGCTCTCGGATCTGGCCAGTTAGCTCTCGGATCAGCCTATCTTCACTGAGCTACAAACATGTGTACAGTCATGCTCAGCCTAGCTTGTTTTTTGTTCTGTTTCACATGGGTCCTTATGCTTGCAGAACAAGTGCTCTTATCCACTGAGCAGTCTTCCCAGTCTCTACTTATTTTTATCTTTTGAGATAAACACCCCAGACTAGTCTTAAATTCACTGTGTCATCTAAGCTGAACTCAAATTCAGTGATCCTCATGCCTCACCTCTCAAGTACTAAGATTATAGGCATGTATGTGCTATCCAGCTCTCTATGTTTTACGAGACTGAGTCTACAACTATCTCAAGTTAGGTATGTGACTTTAGATGGAGCTCTGGGGTAGAACACTTGATTAGTATACACAAAGTTAAGGTCAATTCTCAGCACCACATGAAAATACAAATAAATTTAAAAAAACAAAGTATCCGATGTGAGAATAAAAATCTACATTCCTCCCATATTATATGTTAGGAAACTCCCTATTTAGGAACACTAGCTTATATCATTAGGACATTATATCATTAGGTAAGATTTCTTCAGAACTTTATGACAGAAAAAATTCCCAACCAGATAGATTTTTTTCAAAATATTTACATTAACAAAGATTGTGTATATATCTGCATGTATGTTTTGAACAACTTTCATTCTTTTGGAATCAGCCTCAAATTCTTTCCAGCTTCATGGCCTTTATAGATGTAGTTTACTCTCTGGAAAGTTCCTTTTCTCACATTGCAGCTTCTCTTCTGCCTTTCAACTATACTTAGCAAATTAGTATTTATTGTTTGGACTGCATTCTTCAAAGAGGAATTCCCTAGATTGAACTATTTATATGTTTTTCCTCCTTGTAATGATCATAATTGTAACTGAGGACTAATTGAAAGACTAGGTTAACACTGTCTTCCCTTTTATGAGTTCCATGATTACAAAACTCTTTAAAGCTCATGACAGTGCCTGCGCAGTTACCGAACATTATCATAAATCTGTTTTAGAGAAAAAGCAACATATTAATTCAAAATAAGAAAAGCATAGAACTTCTCAAACAATATTGCATTCACAAGAAGGTGGGCATACTTCCTGTCCCCACCATGCAAACCTAGATTCATGCAAACCAGGAAGCGGAGGAATAAAAACACAGATCAACCTGGCACATATTCCTCAAAGGCACTATAATCTTAAATACCTCAAAAGCAATGCAAGATAATATGGATTAATGATAACAGGCGCAGTGGCGGGACTGGAGAGGTGGCTCAGGGGTTAAGCCTCTGCCTTGCAGGCAAAAGGTCCTGAGTTCGGATCCCAGATCCCACGTATAGACGCCAGGCAGAAGCGGGGGTGGCCTGCGTTTCTGGTCCTGGTAGGGCGGAGCCTGTGAATCCCGGGGCAGAGTAAACAAGGAGGAGGTGGAGGTGTCCATGGTGTTCCCGAATTCGCCCGTGGTTCTACATGCACACATGCGCACACATGCACAATTGAATAAATAAAAACAAAATTAAAAAAAAAAAAACAGGCACAGTGGCTTACACCTGTGTTCTCACAAACCGGGAGGCTGAAGCAAGAGGATCACCATGATTTGAGAAGAGCCTGGACTAAATATTGAGTTCCATGACAACCTAGGCTAAACAGTTATTTAGCCTAAGCAAATAGGGGCTGGAGAGATGACTCAGGGGTTAAACCTCTGTCTTGCAGGCGGAAGGTCCTGAGTTCAGATCCTAGACCCCATGTATAGATGCCAGGAGGAAGCAGGGGTGGCCTGCGTTTCTGGTCCTGGTAGGGCAGAGCCTGTGAATCCCAGGGCAGAGTAAATTGCGCGGGCACAACTGAATAAAAATAAAAATTTTAAAAAAGCAAGCAAATAAAAAAATCACAGATGAAGGAAGGAACTGGGTACAAAAACAAGCATGGTGATAATAACTGTCATAGTATATTGTAGGAACTATGGCAGACCACACCTTCATACCTCATTTAAACAGAGGCTGCCACTCCCAGCTCCAACAATTATTGTCATTAAGGACCAGTAATGCCAAAAGTCAAACACGTAAGTTTTATAAAAATGAATCCTAGGCTGGAGAGATGGCTTAGGGATTAAGACTCTGCCTCACAAGCCAAAGTCCTGAGTACAGATCCCAGGTCTCACAGAAAAGGTGCCAGGCATAACAGTGGCAGCCTACACTTCCAGCCCTGGTGGACAGAGTCTGGAAATCCCGAAAGAAGCAAAAAAGGAGGTAGAAGCAATCCAAGATGACTTCTGAAGTCAACCTTGGTCCTCCACAGGGACATATAGTGCCCGCTGATACACACACACACACACACACACACACACACACAAATAAATGAAGTTAAAAGAGGAAATGAACCCTTAAGTTCAACCAACTATAAGGATTTGAATATATTTTACCACATATGGATAAAATAAAAATCACCTACAGGCTAAAATGAAACCAATGTTGTCCTAAAGCATTCATTTTTACTTGATGATGGAGACATTACATACAAACACAGAGTATAAAATATACCAAGGAAAAAAGCACTTAATTTTGGATCTGGAGTGATGGTTCAGGTGGTAAAGTGCTTGCATTACTAGCATGAGGACCTGAGTTCAGAACCCCAGCACCCACATATAAAAGCCAAGAGTGGTTGTTTGCATCTATAACCCTAGTGCAGGGGATTAAAAAAAGGCAGATAGAGCCTCAGAGTTTGTTGTCTAGTCAGTCCAGCCAATCCAGGTTCACTAAAGACCCACTCTCGAAAAGTAAATGGAGAGCAACTAAGAAGGCATCAAATGTTGATCTCTGGCCTCCATACACACACCCGTACACGCGTGCACATACTCTGTATGTACTCATGTAAACACATGCATACACATACACAGTTTTAAAATAAAGTTTTTATCCATATCAAACTTACATCCTTATCTCTCTTCCTCTCTCTTATACTAACATCTCAAGACTCCTAAAGTTGTCTATGTTCCATGGCAGAACACTGAGAAACACTGATGAGTAGAAGCAGTAACGTCAGGGAAACAGCTCTCCTACTAGCAATGCATCCTAAGCAAGTTCTTTAACTTCTTTGCCCATGAGTTTCCCCTGTACATAACAGAAATAACATCTTCATTGCACAGCTGCTTTAAGGGTAGGATTAAGTGAGATTAAGTCAGACACTTAATATAGGATCTAACAAGAAGATGAACTCAAAAAATGGACTCTGCCATGATATACAAAAGACACAGAATACTGAACACTCTTAAGGTACAGATCAAACATTTTAGACCTAAAACTGGTGAGAATATTTGGATGGAATTTGTGGAAGGCATGCCAACAGTTTTAACAATAACATTAAATATGTTCCCTCCCCTTTTTTTAGTACAGTTATGTCTTTGCTAGGAATAAGGAATGCTTACTTTGTTTCATAGATAAAACAGATTATAATTTGAATATTGCAGTTATGAAACCATTACTTTACAAAAGATTCAGCAATCATTCCTAAAACAAAATTATCTGTTCAATACTCAAGTTTTATTCACTAAAATTAATCACTTATCCTGGGAATGAAGTACTGATAAAAGAGTTGATCTCTTCTTAAGTTTAAATAAAGTCTTTCAAACATTAGTTTACCTGCTTGTCGTGTTTGGCTGAGGTAATTGTTCTATGACCTGACTGAGGGAACTACAGGTATCCAAATGAGGATCCACAGGGTCTGAAAAATAAAAGAATAAAAAAAAAATAAATAAATGGGATATTAACGCAAAAGACGTTTGCTACCAAACTTTAATATAACGGTAATACAGGTAATACCAATCTATTTTGATATATTAGCGCATCACGATTTTTGAATGCTCGTTATGACCAGATATTGCATGAGACCTTCTTACCTTACTTTCATCAAAGTAAACATGTTTAAAGGCCTCTGATCCAAAAAAAGCACATGCAACAATGCAGAGAGGACACTGTGTTAAATTGCTCACCGGCAGCTTTATCTCCTTTCATATGTCTATTGAGCCCACTATTACTGTCTCCTTCGTCTTCTGCAGCTGTTTGTTCTGGATTGGACACATCCTAGAAAATACACACATATAATATCCCCACAGTATGTCAGTTAGTACAAAATGAGACACATTTTTTGTGAACACGGTGATTTTGTTTCTCCCACCAACTTTAGTGATGCTGAAATACTTAAGTTTTCTGAACTGTCTGAATAATGGAGAGGGTGGGTAATGAAAAAATAAAACTCAACCCTACTCGGGCATTTCCGAGCACGGTATTGCTCACCAACACAGGGCTCTCTTGTGCATCTGCAGATTAGGAAGGTGTCGGGCGAGCACACCGAAGTGCGAGCCGGCCTCGTCTTCTGGAACCTGGCTCTCAAGGCTGAGAATCCTCAATTATCAGGCAAGGAGTGTCTTGCTGGGAGAAATCTGAATCCAACTGGCTTCCAGTAGGGTCCATCTGCTCCCCTGGAATGGAATAACAAAAGATCAGTTCCGAGTAACCTCCAAGCTTTCCTTACACAATCTGAGCCTCAATAATGGGCGGAAGTAGGGATCCAGCAAAGGGGGCCGGTCTAGGGCTCCCCGGATTCGGGCATATTTTGGGATGGGGTGCTTCCCTCTCATTCCTCCGCAGCCGCGCTCCAGCGATCTTCACTGCGAGCCTCCCGGGCTCCCCTCTTCTTTCTCCTCACCTTCCCGCAGACACCCTTTCTCTCCCTCCTCACCTCGTCTCTCCCCGCCCCTTTTCCCATCCCCACGACCACCCTCCCGACATCCTTCCGGGCCCGCTCGGCCGCCCCGGCGCCGGAGCAGCCCGGGGCCCTCCCGCGGCCTCGCGACCACCGGCCTCGCGGCCTCGCTCCGCCGCCGCGGCCTGCAGCCCGGTCCCCGTCACGGCCGCCATGCTTGCCGCCCCGCCCCCTCCGGCCAGCCATCCCCCTCGGCACGGGCGCTGGGCCCCCAAGACGGCGCCCCCCACCCCTGCCCCAGCAGTACCAGGCATCCGGCGGAAGGCCCCTCGCGCTCCAGCTACGAGTCACTGCAGGCTCCCGGGCCCCTCCGGGTCGGTCCCCAGGTCGCCACTGTCGCCACCGCCGCCACCGACCGCCGAACTCCCCCTTTTCCCGTTACGTCACGCGGTCTCGGACCCGCCCATTCGCTGCCGCGCACGCCACTCAGGAAATCCTGTGGGTTAATAGGTGGTGGAGGTGGAGTGCCCGCCCCCCGCGTAAGAAAATGGAACACGGCGGCGCGTTTCCATCGGCGCATGGACGTTACAGGCCATCACCTCTAATTCAGCCAGGAGAATGACAGTATCCTGAACCGGAGGGACCTTGGGAGGAATGAAATTGATGCCCCCGGCCTCGGGCGGGACCGGCGCCTCCACCCGCCGCCTCGGCTTTCGGGACCCGCCGGCTTCCTGTCATTCATGCGCGGTCAGGCCGGCTCCTTCGCGGCCGCCCAGGGAGAAGGAGTTTCCCGGCCTTTCAATGGAAGCAAAGGATGAAGGAGAGCTAGCACTTCAGAGCTGGTGGGATGCAGAAGCAACGCTGTCAGGATCCCCGGGTTGAAAGCCCGTGGCTTTCTCTCTTTACGTCTTTTATCAGTTTTCTTCTGTTTGCTTGTTGGGCTTTGTCGTTGTTTTGCATTGTCTAAAGGCCCCCTGGAAACCATATTGCTTCCAACTTTGCCTTTCCAGCTGGAAGGAAAGTATTTCAGGCTTCCTATTTGTGTGCCCTCGCCCTTTCTTTAATGGAACTGCAGCAGCCCCTGCCATGTTTTGCACCTTCCAATGAAAGAATTGAGCATTGTGATTTTCGAACTAGGGGTAAAGAGAACAGCTGTCGCCCTTAGTTACTCAATGGCGTAGAAGATCCAAGCCTGAGACTTAATTATAGTGCCAGGGTCATATAAAGGGTGTGGCAGCTGTGACGATTATTAACGAATTAGGCTTGTGAAGCATATGTGTGTTTATTGTTTTAATTTAAATAACGGTTGTATCTGGGATACAGTTCTAACCAGAGCAGCTCCCAGTAAGGTACCTAGCACAATGCGGAGTATCTACATAGCATTCAACAGGAGGCATTCAATGTAGGCATCCTACTATAAATGCCCAGTTCAACACTTAAAATAAACTAAGCTGAAGAGTTTCTTACCAACTAGTCTTCTCCTGGCTACTATAAATTACAGTCATCATATTTTCCAAACTAAAAATTAAAGCATGTTGTCAGGACTGATTCTAAAATGAAATAGTTCTGAAAACTCTAAAATCTATTATTGAGATAGTTAGAATTAGGGTCTCCAGAATGTTTTACTAGTGGAGCAAAAATGAATCCCAGACAAGCATCTCACTTCTTAATTGTGAAATCATTTATAATTGACTTCTATCTCCACTCCTCATGCTACAGAATAGCAGTGATCAAACCAATGTAATCCTAGGCCATCAAGATGGCTCAGCAGGTAAGACACTTGCTGCATATGATGGAAAGACAGCACTGACTCCCAGAAGCTATCCTTTGACCTCCACACACATACACGCACAATAAATAAAATGTGAAAAATAAAAATGTAATCCTGTAATATTGACCAGGTTAGGTCAATATTAACTATAATTAGGGAATAAAATGAATTTTTCTGCTCAACTTGAGAAGTCACAACTCTGTCTCAACAATAGACAAAATGTGATATTGGCTTCCGTTGCTGTCCCTTGAGTTACTATCAACTTGATATTGAAATTCTTTCCCAACTGAAACATAAACACATATAGGTCTTTCTGATTACTTGAATTTAAAAATTGGATGAGGACCATCAAGATAACTCAACAGATTAGGTGCCTGCTTGCAAACCTGATGACTTGAGTTCAATCCCCAGAAGTCCATGTTGTAGAAGGACAGAACTAATTTTCAAAAGTTGTCCTCTGGCCTCCACGCATACAGCATGCCATGCATGTATGCTCCTTTTCTCTTTTACTTTCTCTCGCTCTCTCAAGAAATAGATAATTGGATGGTCAAAACTAAAGAAAACTACAGTGTAAATTAAACTTCAATAAACATGACTAAAAATAAATAGCACTGGATCCATTTCTGTTATTAAATAAATCAAGAGCAGTAAAATAAAATTGTGGAAGACTGAATTCCTTGGTATGTAGGGTTGAAATTAATTATTAAGTTAGCCTGAAAGATCAGAGAACACTGGCAGGACAGATAACCCACCGTGGTTGTGACTGATTATTCCTAAGTTGAGCCAAAGCCTATATTGACTCCTAAACTGCAAAGGACCACAGGTGCATTAACTCAAGGTTCATCTTTATCTAAGGCACCTTATCAAGAGAGAAATCTAATCTACTGCTAAAGTCCTCCCAAAAAGGAAAATTTTATCAGACCCTGTGTTAACTTGCTTTAAAGTTAAATACTTTATCATCAGACATTTTTCTATTAATGACCTAAAGCTAAATCCTTCTTTTGAACCTTAAAGCCATTTCCTCCCATATCATCTTTAACAAGTATGTTTAAAAAAACCTAGATTCTCACCAAGTTAAGATCATCCCATTTGGTTCTACAGTCCTATTATAAATTTCAACCAATCAAACAATAAATGTAACTGCAACATGACTTAGTTTATGAGTCCTTTTCTAAGGTCTCCTCACAGACTTGTAACAAAAGCCCAGCCAGTTTACTCCTCCCTCACCAACCTTTAAATTTACTTCATGGTTTTCCACTGGAAGCTCTTAGCTTTGGACCTCAGTGACAGAGAACTCTATTGAGAATCTGATAAATACTGAATTTAACAATAGGAACATAATCATATATCCCTTTTAAACTGTTAAGTATAAAGTATTATAATTTATAATCTTATAATCTATAATTGGTTCTGCCCCCGGAGCTGCTTTCTTCTGAACTTGGGCCTACAAAACCATGGCCAGTCATAGCAATGTTATAATTAATAAACTGTACTATTATATTTTTACTATGTGGCAGCTACTGTGCTGTTTATGCAAACTCACTTAAAAGCCTCGTAACTTTGAGGGTTACAAATGAGCAAGCAAAGGCTTAAAGAGATGAAAAAAGTATAATGTCTCTGAGTTTATGAGAGACTCGAATTTAAACACAGACTAGCTCCGCAGGCTTTACATTTCGTTACTGAGAAAAAGCAGTACAGATTTGAAAACAGTTGATATAAGCATTTGTTTCAGAAGGCATTTTCTTTCAAATACTGACTGTAGGTGCTCCTAGTGTTCTAGAATTTTCTAATTAAAAATGTGAAGAAAACAGGAGAATTATCAAGTCCACATCCTTATAAGTCAACAAAGAGGGGATGGTATAATTAAGATATGAGAGCATACTTCTCAATGTAGTTTAACCTGGTTAACTATCTATATCCAAGCTGATACGCCTGTGGATATCTAAAAACCCCTGCAGAAGCAGCAAGCCCCAGATACTGCACCTTATCTCTACAGAACTTCCTCCTGTTCATTTTCTTCAGTAAACTTTTTATTTTGGAAAAATTTCAAAGCAAAGGAAGTGTTACAATGTGCCCAGTATGGTGAGTTATGCCATACTAGGATTCTGTTTCTGAGTTAATAAGTGTGGCAGAATTTAAACACAGATTGTATACCTCTACGGGCTTTACTTACCCATAACTGAGGGAAAAGCAGTACAAACTTGAAAATAGTTCCTTATTAATAGATCGTTTTAGCCATTTTTATTTTGTTGGGGAAGGTGGGTGTTGTTTTTTTATTCTTTTAAGATGTGTTCTTTCATAATTTAATGTTGCATACATGAATATAATGAATTTATAATATTTTCAACCCTTAGTCCCAAAGGGACTAAAGGGACTAAAAAAAGTGCCCATCTTAGGATTTGGAAGGCTAAAACTGTGAGGATCAGAGTTCAAAGGGGGGAGCTGGAGAGATGGCTCAGGATCAAGACTTTGCCTCACAGGCAGAAGTTCCTGAGTTCCAATCCCAGGTCCCACTTAAAAGAAATGGTAGGCAGAAAAGTGGTGGCTGAACTCTGGCCCACAGGCAGAGCAAGAAGGAAGCAGAATCAGTCCAGGATGATTCCTGAAGTCACCACTGGTTCTCCATAGGGGGACACATAGTGCCCTCTGACACAGACACACACACACACATTAAATAAATTAAATAAATTAATTAATTAATTATTAAATAAAGTTAAAAAAAAAAAACTAGCAAATTGGCTCAGTGGATATGCCTGTATTCAAACTTGGAGATCTGAGTTCCCTCCCCAGAGCCCACATGGGCTGGCACTCTCTCTCTCTATCTATCTCTCTTTCTCAAAATAAATAATTTTTTTAAAGGAGGAGGACTGGAGAGATGGCTCAGTGGTTAAGAGCTTTGCCTCACAAGCAAAAGGATCTGAGCGGAGATTCCCAGATCTCATGTAAAAATGTGGGATAGATATGGCGTCAGACTGGGTCTCCACACACACTCACGTGCACTCTTGTATGTATGCACACTCATACACCCACACGCAAACACACACATACACAGACACATGCATGCATCTCATATACATATACATAAAAAATTTAAAAAGAGAAGAAAGATAATATCCTTACTTTATAAAAACACTAGAAAAGATAATCACTTTTAAAAAAAGAAAATAGAAATGTTACAATGAGAATAAAAGGTAATCATCATCTCTCATAAAACCTCCACCTAGATTTACCATATTGCTTCTATTATGTTTTTATTAGAGGAAAATAAAACCAAGTATTGTGGATAACACCTATAATCTCACACTTAGAAGATTGTTACAAGTTCCAGGAGATCCTGGGCTACAGTATAAGACCCCGTCATAATCCACCACCCCCAATCAAAAAAAAAAAAATGAAAACGATCGTTATAGCCATTTTTGTTTTGTTGGAGGAGGTGGGTGTTGTTTTTTTCTTCTTTTAAGATGTATTCTTTTAGGATGGGAGGAGCAATGATATGCAAGATACTCCACACAAGTTAGGGCCGAAGCAGTCACAATTGGACTTTGCATGCCCTGCACAATGTTCAACACACTATTGACCCCACAAAGCCTAGCATTTGCTAGAGGCACCAAGATCCTTGGAGGCAAGGGAATGACAGCCACAGTAGTGTTCCTATGCTTAAGGGGAACACAGGAAAGGATTCAGGGGAATGCCACTGGGTCCTTGTACGTCATCGGAGAGGAGAGCCCAGAGGAGAGACTGGCAGGCATGTTAAAGGATTCTCCGGGGATTGGAGGGGGCACTGGGGGATAGGGAGGGAGGAGTGAGGGGAGGGGGAACAGGGAGGTCAGGGGGAGGAGGAGGGAGGGAGGGAATCGGTGTACCTACTAAGTTTGTATGAGCAGAAATAATAATAAAAAGTGTTTAAAAAAAAGATGTGTTCTTTTAAAAAACTTACTTTATATATTTTGTATGTGTGTGTGCGTCTCTTTTTTTATTTAGTGGGCATACATGAATACAGTGAATCTATAATAGTTTCACCCTTAGTCCCAAATCCCATCTTCCCCTCCTTTTCCCCTTACAATCCTTTATCTCCCCTGCCAGATTCCCTCCAATTTTCAAATCTGTTCACTTATATCCCCCACTGTGTTTCATCTAATCTGTAAAATAAATTCCTACTCAGATTAAGATAGTGCTGACCTCAAAATTGTGACAATCTTCCCATCTGTCTCTTGAGTGCTGAGATTAAAGGTACATACCACCATAATGGGCGATGTTAACCATTTTAAGTGTACAGTTTAGTAAAATTGAAATATTTGTATCATAATCATTATCCATCTCTAGAATTTTTTCATCTCTTTAAAATAAAACTGTCTTGATTAAACTTTAAGTTCCTGAATTGGAGATGGCCAAGTAATTAGAACCCTTGCCTAACAAAGGGTCCTGAGTTTAGAGTCCTTTGGTTTGGGAGACAAACGCATTAACTGCTGAGTCATCTTCCTGTCCTGCATCTATTTTGTTTTAAAGACTATTTCTCGTGTAGCCCAAACTGGCTTCGAACATCCTTTGTAACCATGGATGGCCTTAACTTCTGATCCTCCTGGCTCTAACTCCCAAATGCTGGATACAGACATGTGCCACCATCTCAGGCTTCTAAGCACAATTTTATTTCTTTAATATATTTTATTATTGAGAGAGAAGGCACATACACATGCATGCCGTAACACACGAATGGAGGATAGAGGCCAACTTTTGGAAATCTATTCTTTCCTTCCACCACATGGGCTCTGGGAATTGAACTTAGGTTGCCAAGTTTACAAGCAGGTGCTTTACCCACTAAGCTATCTCACCAGACTCCAAGTACATTTTTTGTTTTGGTTTGGTTTGGTTTGTTTTTTGGGGGGTTCAGGGTATGCTTGGGCATTGTGGGGAAGGTGTTTGTACAAAAAGGCTCTTAAGTATATATGTCTGTGGAGGTCCAAAGATGACATCTGGAATCATCCTGAATTGCTATACCTTTTATTGCTTTTGCTCTGAGGATTTCCCAAACTCTGCCTGCAGGGCTGGAATTATAGGCCGCTGCTGCCATATCTGCCTGGCAACTTTAGGGAGTCCATTCTTTCCTTCTGCCATGTAGGCTTCCAGGGATCAAACTCAGGTCTGCAGGTTTGCAAACGGGAACCTTATTTGCTGAGCTATCTCACTGCCCTCTTCCACCTTTTTTTATACATATGTACCTGGCTGTGTGTGCAGGTGCCTGTGCAAGCAGGTGTGCTGAGACCAGAGGACAACTTGAATGTCATTCATTTTCAAGTGCTGTCCACCTTGTTTTTTGAAGCAGAGTGGCCTGCAACTTATCTTATTAAAGATAGAGAGACATAGTCTCAAAAGTATTCCCTAAAATGCACTGACTTAATTACAAAGAGTAAAGTGGAACTGATGAGATGGCTCAATGGGATAAAGGCATCTGCTCAAATATCTGGTGACCTGACTTAGATCCCTGGAAACCCATGTAGTGGAAGAAACAGCTTCTAACTCCAAAAGTTGTCTTTTGACCTCCATATGCATACTGTAGCATGTTCTTTCTCTCTATCTATCTCTCTTTCAAATAAATTGAAAAGTCATAGTGTGTATGTGTGCGCGCGTGTGAGAGAGAGAGAGCGAGAGAGCACTCTGTGTACCTGGGAATGCCCAAGGGTAACTTCAAGATCATCCTGGATTGCTCCGCCTCCTCTTTGCTTTGCTCTGGGGTTTCCTGGGCTCTGCCTTCCAGGGCCAAAAGTGCAGGGAATTACTATTTCCCCCTGACATTTTTTACATGGGATCTAAGATCCTGTACTCAGGTCCTTCTGCTTTC
This sequence comes from Typhlomys cinereus, assembly GCA_023101885.1. Taxonomy (NCBI): domain Eukaryota; kingdom Metazoa; phylum Chordata; class Mammalia; order Rodentia; family Platacanthomyidae; genus Typhlomys; species Typhlomys cinereus. Next base: position 7,308,761 of record JALPQD010000068.1, on the reverse strand, counting down.
AAGGCAGAGGCTTAAACCCTGAGTCATCTTTCCAGTCCCTGAGAAAGTATAGTCTTAAAGCCTTTGGAAATCATCAGGAATCAGAGCCAAAACATTATTAACAGATTAGAAACCAAAAACAAATTTTAAAATATGTATTCATAAACCCTTAAATCCCAAGAGGGAAAAGGAATTTTTTTAATGTTTTGAGATTAAGAAGTCTAAAATAAGCAGGAGGTGGTGGCAGATGCCTGTAATCTCAGCATTCTGTATGTTCAGGCATAGAGATATGGCTCAGGGATAAAGACTCTGCCTCACAAGCAGAAGGTCCCAAGTTGGGTCCCAGGTCCCACAAAAATACGCCAGGCAGAAACCACAGTGGCCTGTACAGCCCTGGTGAGTAGAGTCTGGGAAATCCCAGAGTGAAGCCAAAAGAAGGTAGACACAATCATCAATCCAGGATGATTCCAGAAGCCACCCTTGGTCCTCCACACAGACATACAGTGCTCTCTCTCTTTCTCCCTCCCTCTCTCTTTCACACACACACACACACATACCAAATAAATAAATAAAGTTTAGATGCAGGAGGATTGGAAGTTCAAGATCATCAAGACCAGTCTGAGATACATGAAACTCTATCTCAAAACACACAAACAAAACAACAAACTTTCCCACTATAGTCCCTGTTCCCACACTTTTATGATGCTGGGGATGTGCTCAGGACCCTAAACATCTAGACAAGAACTCTACCCATGAGCTACATTTCCAGTCCTACCTAAGATACTACAGAAGAGTGATGGATACTGTGAATAATGAGGGGGAAGTAGGATCCGACACTGGGTTGTGTGTGCAGGACTCTACATATACAAAAGGTAACTTACCTCAGAGGATGGGTAAAAATCCAGCTGTTTAGCTGTAAGGACACAGAAGGTATCTACTTTTCCTCCTCCTCCTCTTTTTTTTTTTTTTTTAAATGAGGTGGAGTCTCGGTTTATGAACTCCTGATTCTTCTACCTCTGCCTTCCAATTCTGTGATTCTCCAGTATTACAGATGAAGCCTTGGGCTTCACTCAGGCTAAGCAAGCCCTCTACCACTGAACTATCTTTAGTATTTCAATATTTTGCTGATTTGTTTGAGAAAGGGGGGAGGATACATGAGTACCATGGCACATCCTGCAGAGGCAGAAGGATAACTTTCAATAGTCTGTTCTCTTCTTTCACCATGTGAGGATTAAACTCAGGTTGTCAAGTTTGCGAACAGGTTCCGTGTGTGTGCGCGCGCGTGTGTGTACCAGAGAGCACTTGAGTAAATATGCTTTTGGAGGCCCAAGGATGACATCAGGAGTCACACTGGATTGCTCAACCTCCTTGTCGCTTTGCTCCCCAGGCTCCACCTTCCAGAGCAGGGAGTGCAGGTCACTGCCACCATTTCCTTCCCGAGCCTTTCATGTGGAATCTAAGGATCTGAACTTGTCTTTTCACTTTGGTGGCAAAGGCTTTCGCCCCTGAGCCCCTGTCCCAGCCCATGAACCTTTATCTACTGAGCCACTTCACCTCCCCACTAATCTTTCTAAGAGACAGTCTCACTCAGTTGCTCAGACTGACTTAGCACTTGCTCTGCAGCCCAAGCAGGCCTTCAATTGATGATCCTCTTACCCAGTTATCCCTCAGGATTAACTGAGTTACAGGCCAGTACCAACAAGCCCAGCAAACATTTTCCTTTTTTTTTTTTTTTTTTTTTTTTTTTTTTTGCTGTAGCATTATTCACTGACCGCTTTAATTGATAATGAATTAATTCTTAGGAGAGGAATGTTTTATTCTGAATTAAAGTTGGAGGGGATCAAGATGAAGAAGACATAGCAGCAGGCAGGAGCGAGCAGTTGACTAGATGCATTCTGAGTGCATCCACACTCAAAAAGCACAGCTGTGACGTACTCCATAGTCTACTCTGTTCATTGTTTATCATCTCGTGCCCCTTTCCAGAGCACAAGTTCCACAAGAATAAGGATCCTTGTTACATTTGCGGGTATGCAGTTAACACTCATCATGGCTGAAGGAATGACAATTTCTTTTTTTTTTTTAATTTTTTTTATTATTATTATTTATTCAACTGTGTGCATGTGCGTGTGTATGTGCGCGCACGTGTGTGTGTGTCTGTGTGTGTGTGTAGAACCACGGACAAATTCGCGAACCACCATGGACGCCTCCACCTCCTTCTGCCCCGGGATTCACAGGCTCGGCCCTACCAGGACCAGAAGCGCAGGCTGTCCTAGCTTCCGCCTGGCGTCTATAGGTGGGATCTGGGATCCGAACTCAGGACCTTCCGCCTGCAAGGCGGAGGCTTAACCCCTGAGCCACCTCTCCAGCCCAACAATTTCTAAACATTGAAATAAACATGTTTATTTCTCAAGATCGCTTCTGTAGGGGATACTATTTTATCATTTTATAGATGATGAAACTAAAGAACAGAAAAAGGAAACAACTTTTCAAGTTTCTGCAGTTGACAAGTAAGGAAATTAGTTTCACAGAAGCAGTTGTGTTTATTTAAGTCATACTCCTTAACTCTTCGTGGAATAAGATGAAGTTTTATTCTACAAATAAAGTGAGACACAAAGGTAAACATGACAAAATAATTCTCAGGTGAGAACTAAGAATAACGTATTGAAGGAAATAAGTGATAGGCTGAACAGAAAGCACAAGAATAGCTGAAGGAGGGCTGGAGAAATGACTCAAGGGGTAAGCCTCTGTTTCACAAGCAGAAGGTTCTGAGTTCAGATCCCAGATTCCAGATAAAAATGCCAGGTGGAAATGGTGTAGGCCTGCACTTGTGACACTGATGGGTGGAGCCTGGGAAAACCCAGAGTAAAGCAAAACGGAGATAGAAGCAATCCAAGATGATTTCCAAAGTCACCCTTGATCCTCCACAGGAATACACAGTGCCCCCCCCACCCCTCTCTCACACACACACACACAAATAAAAAATGAAATAAAAAGAATGGCTGAAGGACAGGAAAAGTGTTTGAACTGACTGAAAGAAAAGATAGATGCAGGGTATTTACAGAAGATGATGCTGAAAGAAGGAGTTAGGAATGTCATGAAAGATTTTGTTATTTTGTGAAATTGAAAAGGGAATCATACTTTTTTCAACCCAAACATTCTGTGAATGCAAAGAAACCTATTTTCATAGTTAGATACAGGTGTCAACTTGATGGTTGAGGGTCTGAGCTCTGAGAATTGATAGATGGATTAAGCCCCAGGCATGTCAACAGGATATTGTCTACTTAATAGGGAGGCCCAGCTCACGGTTGGTGAGCTAAGTCCCTGGGCAGATGAATAAGATGGAGGGAAGTGGTTCAGAAAGTTGGCATCCTTCTGTATACTTGGTCAGACATCCTGGTATGGCAAGTAAGGTGTCGCCAGTTCCCTTGGCCCTTAGTGTTGGTGTAGGGTCTCTTGACAAGCTGGATAAAGAACTGTAACTGGATTATTCTAAGAGAAAAATAAAAAGCCTTGTTCCCTTAAGCCATTTGGTCATGAATTTATTGGTAACATGCAGAGTAACTAAAACACCCATCAAATTTGACGCACACAGTTATGGCCTCAAAAGTTTACCATGCACAGGTCTGAATTTCTCTTTACCACACCATCATCCCTACAACCAAAAGGAAAATCTTTCAGAGTACCTACAATAAGAAATAGTTTTTCTCAGTGTAAAGGAATAGAGCTGAGAATTTTGGCTTAAGCCTGTAATCCTAGCATTAGGAGGCAGAGTCAGAGGAAGTCGTGACATCTAAGACCAGCCTGAACTACAGAGGAAGACCCTGTCTCAAAAATCCAAAAGTAGAACTCATTCTGGCCACAATGTGTGTGTGTGTGTGTGTGTGTGTGTGTGTGTGTGCATGTGTGTGTGTGTGTATGTGTGTGTATGCACATATGTGGTTGAAAGGGTTTATATATTGTGGGTGGGAATATAAATTAGTCTAGCAACTATGAAAACCAGTATAGATGTTCCTCAAAAAACTAAAAATAGAATTACCACATTATCCAGCTATACCACTTCTATAGAAAAAGAGGAAAGGGAAGTCTCTATTATTCTTCACAATGCTCTGCAAGAGAAAGACAAGAGTTCAGTGTCTCGGTTCTACCCATTTAATTAATGTGAACAAATAATAATTAGGGAAATTATTCAATACATATTAATCATAGGCTTCCTCTTGGGACCAAAGGTGGAGAGCCAAGTAATGTAAGGTCGTATGTGGTATGCTGCCTGATGAAAAGGAAATTTCATTCTGTCATTAAAAACAAAAAAGTTTGAAAGGTAGAGAGGAGTTAAAAGCAAGAATTTTCCATGGAAAATGGAAGTACAGAAACCTACTGGAATCTAATTCACTGGTGTTCACTGGAGCCCCTCAAAGATTAAGACCATAGCTTGAAATCTTAGGGATTTCTGCTGTACTGAAAATGTCTCTAAATGTATTGGACTGTCTATCTCTGGCCTATGCTGAATATCTGGAATAAGTGATTCTCTGGCTCTTAGACTGACAGTCCAACCATGCACCAAAAACTAGGAAAGGTTTCCCATACTCTTACCTCTCCTCCCAACCAATCAGAAACTCATGTCAAGGTTTCCATATATATAGATTCTCAGTCCCCTGCTTATAAATAAAGGCTGGCAGGACTGGGCAGTGAAGAATTCTTACTGTTCTCCCTCTGGGAAGTGGTGGTTTCTCCCACCTGCTTCTAATCAATTGTTTTCTATATTTCTATATTTCTGTCTTTATATGTTCTTTTTTTTTTCTTTCATCTTTCATATTTCCCAGACCTAAGACAGCTTCATGGGCCACTTAGAGAACTTTTAAGAAGGAGTAATGGCTGAGAAAAAGCTGCCCCGGGGTGGGGTGGGGGGAACCCTTTCTAGCCAGACATGGTAATAAATGCAAAGTTCTTTCCCGTAGTAATCTTCCAAAAGAATATTTAACTAGCTTTTTTAGGGTTTCTTTTGCTCCAAGTCTCCATAGATAAGCCATCTGTTCATGCTGGAAGGTGACCCTGTGACTGCTCAAATGCTTTATGATCATAGTACTTTTCCCCAAAGTCAAGGTTAAGCCTCTGACACAGCACTCCTGTAACCCAACACTTTTCTCTCTACCTAAAGAATGCTTCATTGGCAGAACCAAATGGAGTATAGGGTGGGAATCTGAGCTACATGCAGCTCTCTTTGGGTATTTTGGTTGATAAGACCATGCAATCTAGCAAAGCGGGCTGGAGTTATGTCATATGAGCTCAGATCCTCAAAAAAACTACTGACACTCATCAGGCAAGAAGAGAGGAGCTGGCATTGTTTCTGTAGGAACTGCCAGGGCTGGTTTCAATCTCATGGAGACCGTAAGCTTTAAAAGGTTTATGATGCTCTCCTTTCTCACAAACACACATAATTTGAGTCTAATTAACTATAATAAAACTCTGATTTGCTCATGAGGGGCACTTCAATATCTGAACTACCAAATATGAAATTATTTAGCCTTAAAGATGCCCCATCTTGCTTCATTTACCCTTTAGATCATTCATCACTATACATTAGGGTCTGATACAAAGCTAAGGCTGAGAATTCTCTAATTGGTTTAAACACAGCCTAAGCTATAGTATCTTTCATATCACTTAAGATTCACTCAATTTTATGTATGTCTAAGTGTGTACGTATATGTGGAGGGGATGTATATTTGTGTGTCAGGGAATATGCACGTATGTGTGGACGTGTAAAGGCCACAGAAGAGTCTCAGTTGCTCCTCAGGACTGCTGTCTCCCTCATTTCTTCGAGGTAAGTTCTCTCACTGAGACCGAGGATTCACTGATTCGGTTAGGCTGACTGGCTAAGGAGTCCTAGTGTTTGTTCTGTCTCTACCTCCCCAGTGCTGGAATTACAACATGCATCACCATGGTGGGCTTCTTATGTGGGGTCTGGGCATCATGCTTGCACAGTAAGCATTTATGGACTGAGCTGTCTCCTGAGCCCTCTATTTTTTTTTAATGCCCACTCTAGTGCATGTCCAAGAAAAATTCTACACTAGTGCCTTCCTCTTATATGTCTTATCATCTCCTCTTTCAGTGGTGGACCTTAGAAATCCTTTGCACAATTCAATAATCTTTCAACATATGTAATTCCAAAGCATTGGTTGTACTATAATACCTGTCAATCTTATTTGACAAGACTGTGGAAGAAACTACAGAATGGGAGAGTTCCCAAAAGATCACTTATAGTGGGCACAGGGGGCAACAGTTAACTGGAACGCTGCAGTAGGCTCCATATTCACCTTGAATAACTATGTGTGTTTTATATTCATGCATATCACAGGTTTCCAACAATACTTTGGATAAGCCTTTGAATAATATCCTTTTACACAAGGCTTTGCTATGCATACTATTTCTAAACACAAAATTTTACTACTTAAAATGTATTTTGTGGGCTGGAGAGATGGGGTTAAGACTCTGCCTGGAAAGCAGAAGGTCCTGAGTTTGGACATAAAAACGCCAAATGGAAATGGTGGCCATGGTGGGCAGAGCCTGGGAAATCCCAACAAAGCAAAAAGGAGGTAGAAGCAATCCAGGACCCTTGGTCCTTCACAGGGACACATAGTGCCCTCTGATACACACACACACATACAAACATACAAAATAAATAAGTAAAGTTTAAAATGTATTTTGCAATTCAGAGAGAGACAGGGTTTCTCATGTTGCCCAGTCTTTTTTTTTATTCTCTCTCTCTCTCTCTCTCTCTCTCTCTCTCTGTGTGTGTGTGTGTGTGTGTGTGTGTGTGTGTGTGTGTGTATGTCAGAGGGTACTGTATGTCCTTGTGGAGGACCAAGGGTGACTTCAGGAATCATCCTGGATTGCTTCTACTTCCTTCTTGCTTTGCTCTGGGATTTCCTAGGCTCCACCCACCAGTGCTGTTTCCCCAGGCATTTTTTACATGGGACCTGGAATCCAAATTCAGGACCTTCTGCTTGATAGACAGAATCATAACCCCTGAGCCATCTCTCCAGCCCGAATTGTCACCCACTCTTCAATCTGCTATGACCTTGAACTCCTGTTTCCAACTCCCAAGTGATAGAGTTACTAGTATTCACCACCAAATCTGATTTCTTCTTTATTTGGCTTTCTATGTCTTGTACATATTTGGGTTTGTTTATTTTTTTTCATTGAAAAAATCTGGAGCTTGGTGCCAGTGTGATAGTTCAGTGTGTAAGGTGCCTGCTTGCAAACTCTGGGGCCTGTGTTCAATCCCCAGAAGCCCACATGGGGCATGTATCTCTTTCTCTGTCTCTTTTTCTCTCTCTTTCTCTCTCTCTCTCTCTCTCTCTCTCTCTAATAAATAAAAATAAATAAGTAAAATATAAAAAAGAAAATGATGTTGCACTAACTTTAAAAACAATCTGGAGCTCAAATGCTAAAAATTCAATTTTCTTTATAAAGCACTTTACATAGCTATGTATATAAAATTTGACACTGAAAAATATTTTGGGGGGCTGAGGTGGCTCAGCAGTTAAAACCTTTGCCTTGCAAGCAAAAAGACCTGAGGTCAGATCCCTTGTAAAAATTTGAAACCCTAGAGCAAAGCAATAAGGAGGTAGATTATTCAAGATGATTTCCAAAGTCATTTTGAGCCTCTAGTGGCACAAACACTCAAGCGCCCTCTGGTATACATGAAATACACAATAGGCATTTGGTATTGATGCGGTGTTTGTTTTAAGGCAGGGCCTCACTGTATAACCTAGGTTGGCATTGTCTTTGGCAGTCCTCCAAGTATTGGGATTAACAAGCATGCCCCACCACTGTATCTAACTTTAAAAATATTTTGTAAAAACATAACGACAAAAATGGAATCATTACCCTAAAGAGGATAATTAAGAGGCCCCTGTAGTCAATCTTTCTATGACATTGTCTGCCTTTAGCAAAGAGTCTGTTGAGTATTCACCCAGCACAGATATGTACTTTTACTCTGTATTTGCAGCTGCAATTAATAAGATTAATTCTAGCAGGATTTGAATTCTGTCCTACCTTCTAACCTATGTGTGATTCCTCCCTGTACCATTAGACTTTATTGCCTAACCTTCCTTATGCATGATGAAAGCACAGTCTGTGGCTAACTGCTGATGACCCTATTCTGGGTAAAAGCCTCATCTCTACAGTTGCTATGGAAACTGTTCCTTTCCTCTCCCCACAATCCATTATGTCTCTCTGCCTCCACGTGGCATTCTTTTATGGTTGCAAAACACAAGGACTGTACATTTTTTTCATGCTCATTTCCAAATTTAGGTCTGCAACTGGTAGTGTGTGGGGTGAGGCACCTTACCATCTGATGTTCTATCAGTACTGTTTCCCCTTCTTTGCTACAAAAAAGAAGAATTTTCAAGGCTATGTCCAAATTAGTTACAGCATAGTTTTTGGCTGTTTTGCTATAACACATGTTCAATGATAGGGCCAGAATTGTTAAGAAGTACTTAGCATACATACAAACACTGCCCAATCATAATGTTGTTCACTGGCAGCCTTGTCAAATAAAGTATGACCCTCTTTTCTGTCATTGTATGTATGTGCCTGAATGTACTTGTATAAACAGCTGCACACATGCATAAATGCATGTACACATGAAGGTCTTAAAACAACCATGGGTGTTGTTCCTCAGGTCTCTTCTACATTTTTGTTTGAGACAATGCTTCTCGTTAGTCTGGAACTTTGACAAAAGGTTAGGCTAGATGGCCAGGAAACTTCCAGAAATCTACCTTCTTGGCCTCCCAACTCACCATCTCTGGGATTACAAACACGTGCCACTGTGCTTGACTTTTTACACAGGTTCTGGAGGATCTGAACTCAGATTCTTATGTGCAAAAGTAATCGCTTTATCAACTGAGGCCATTTCTTTTCACCAAGATAAATAGGAGAAAAACAAGTGCTGCTGGAGCCTAGGATAAAAGATAGGTTTTCTGTCTAGAATATACAAGTACAGAATGATTCAGAGTAAGGGATTCTACAGAGTGGGCTGTAGAGACACACTGAGGAATGGAAGAGGTAGGTTCGTGATGCTATTATTATTATTATTATGTTATATTTTCCTGGCACTGGGGATAGTACTCCATGTTAGCAAGTGTTCTACCACTGAGCTGCATCCACAGCACCATTTTTATAAAGACATTTGTATAGTCATAAGACAGTGCCATGGTTCTCCTACCCTTGCCCTGGTTCTTTGATTTTGAAAGCATCACCTCTTCGATGACTCAAATATTGCTCCCCAGAAGTAGGCTGGGAAAATAGTTTAGTTGGTAGAATGCTTGTCTTACATGTGTGGAGGCCCTGGGTTCCATTCCCAACAATGCCAGAGAAACAGGAGAGGTGGGGGGAGGGAGGGAGGGAGAGAGGAAGTGGAAGAAAGAGAGAGAGAGAGATTCAGATTCAGTTCTATGTAGTAGTAACACGCCCATTTCTCTGCGTCTTATCACTTGTAGTTGGAAGGTCTTTCCTGGATTTTGCTCAAATCCCCCTTGCAGCAGTCTGAGCTCATTGCACTCAGCAGAGATGGAGACCGGCCAACCCTATCCTTGGAATAACAACTCACCAGGGACTCTGGGCCGGAAGGTCATCTTGTCCCCTCCAAAACTGCGCAGCCTTCCTGAGCACACCCAGGACCTGGGACAAGGACAGGGAAACCAAGGATGGTGACCGAGACCCTGGCAGGCAGCCAAGAAAAAAAAAGGGGGGGAGGGAGGAGCACCAGACAGTGATAATATAAAACACAGATAGTGACCAGGATATAGGAGGCTCGAGACTGGGGAGTGGGGGGACAAGATGGCTCCGCTCAGCTCGGGCGAGGCTGCAGAACTGCCACTCGGTACTCATCGGGACACATCTTAACTGACAGCAGCTTCTTCTGGCGCCGAGGCGATGGACTCGGCCCTCCAGCTGGGTCCCTCAGAGTCCCAATCCCTGCTCAAGTCAGAGGGGGAAACTCCAGGAACCCCGCGAATGGACGCGAGCCGCCGCCCGCAGCCAAGCGGACTGCAGAACCCCGGCCCGGCCCCTGCGGCGTCGTGGCCCCGCCCCCTGACGGACAGCGGCCAATGAGCGGCCGCCGCCGCCGGCCTTTAAGAACGGCGCGCGCTCTCCCCGCCGCGGACGCCGCCTGCCTAGCACTTCGCCGGAGTTTCCATGGAGACGGAGGCCCCGGCCGCAAGGCCTCGCAGTGTTGCCATGGAGACAGCTCCGGAGCTGGAGCTCCGAAGCCCCGGCGCACCGCTGGTTCAGAACCCCGCGGAGCCGCGGTGCGAGGCCGGTGCCGCTTTGGCGGCGGCACGCTGGGACCTTCGGAAACACTCCTTGCTCATCGTGATCGGCGACATAGGGACAGAGAGTCAGCTGAGGGCCGTGAGAGCCCACCTTGAGCAAGGTGAGCCGCTGCAGCACCCTGTCAGTGCTTCCCCGCCATCTGCATTCATCTCCCAGGGCACATGCTTCATCCCGTGTACACTTCCTGACACCCGCACCTTGGTCATCTGCATCTCCTCTGTCAGGTGTCTTTCCGAGCTGTCAGCGTCTTGCATGTCCAACCTTCCCCGACATCCCACGACATTCCGCAGTTTCCCCGGGTAGGGGGAACTCTGTGCAGCCCCTAGGATCTCTCTGGTCACACCCCTCTCCCGCAGTGTCTCCACCAAGATGTCCTCAAAGCCCCCACCAGACCCTGGAGAGGTTATGTCCCTACCTTAAACTTCCTTCTTTGGGGGTCTTGGAATGCAGGGTACAAATCTCAGATCTCTGAATGCCCGCAGCCAAGTTGAGAGAGTGACCTTCGTGGCTCCTCTTCCGTGCCTGTGACGCAGTGCTGCAGAGCCACCTGCGGGTGGAAGCAAGCCTCGGAAGGGGGAGAGGTAGAGGAGGGGGTATAGAAGAAGAATCCAGAATCTGTAGCTGTAGGGACTAGGAAGGAAACTTGATAGTAGTTGGAAATAGACGGTCGGGTGTCAGTTCTACCACAACTGGACAGACTTGAGCCCACTCCCCACAAACTTGCTATCTACATACTCATTAATGACCAAATTTAATTTAAACTCTGGCCTGAGGAGGGGTGAAAAGCAAATTAGGAGAAGGGACATCCTTCTTAGAGACACCAGTGAAGTCGATCCTGATCTTGGAAGCGCACTCTGCAACCCTATCTCCTGACTTTATCTAGGACCCTCTCTCATTTTCTTTCACAGGAATTCTCTCCTGGAACATCGACTTGTCATCCTTTGACTTGAACCAGCAGCTTAGACTCTTCATCACCCGGCACCTAGCTCACTTCTCTTCTGAGGTCAAAGGTTCGGAGCAGGGTCATTTTTCTTAGTCCTTTGGGGCGAGGGCTGGTTAAAGAAGAGCTGACATCCAGTCTCCCTAGAAGAACTGACTTTTGGGGAGTTTTGAGTAGGGAAGAAGAAGGGAATATCTGATGGAAAAAGACTCAGTACTTCATAGCTATCTATATATCCAGTACACTTTGCAGACATGTGATATGATGGCAGAGAACACAATTTCACAAAAGAGAGGATTGTTTGTGGACAGCAGTTAATGAGCACTTAAGAAGGTGAGGTATTCCTCTTGAGTGAGCAAACCCTTCTATGCAAAAATACATTTTTTTCTTTTATGTTCCTCTTTCTATACATCCTAGTTTCCCGGCTCCCCGTTACAGAGTTTCTAGAATGCCTCCCTCACACCCTACTCCCCAGAATTTAGGGTTTGCTTCCTTTTGGCTTTGTGAAGAGATATCCAGACATAAGCAGAATCCTGGTACCAAAGGCTGATGAATAACATCAGATCCAGACTGAAAGGAGGACCTCCTGGATTTACTGTCAAAAGAATTAATTACACTCTGAGATCAAAGTTCTCAGAATGTAGTTTTCCATTCAGCCAAGTGGGAGAAATAGTTCAGAAGTGTGAGTTAAGATCTAGGAATTAATCGTTCTGTGACAGATGTCTGTGAGGAGATGTAGAAAGTCCTACATAAAAGTGTCAAGTGTCTGGTTGTGTTATTGATAAATGTTGATGGCACAAATCCATGCAATATTTTTAAGATAGGATCTCACTGTTAGTCCAAGCTGGCCTTGAGTTTTCCATATAACCTAGAATGGCCTCAAGCTTGTTATCCTCCTGCCCTTCCCCTATCATGCTGGCTTCCATTAAGCTTCGTAGAACAAGTAGCTCAATAGTTTTTTTTGCCACTGAATGAGAGAATTCTTATACAGACAATTCTCAACTATCCAATATAATAAATAGTAACCTTTCTTCCTGCTCCTCCCCTCTGGTAAATTATTGGTCATTTTCTGATCAATTACTGTGCTAGTGCTGCTGCTGGGAAGTTGGGGGAAAACAAGGTTAATATGACTAAAGCTCCATTGTCCTAAGAATACACTCAGCAATTCAAAAAATGTGAGGCTGGCATCTTCCTGATGTGACTGCTCTCTGTAAAACTAGCCACTTACTCTTTTGAGATTGCTTTCTGTCTAGAATTACTCATGACATGACATTCTCCATTATTCCCAGTATCTGAAAACCAACATTTTAACCACTTAGTAGTCCTAGAAGTTTTCATGCCAGACTGTATATGGGGATGGAAGAGGATGAGATGAATGACTCAATCAAAATTTGAAGATAATTTGTTGATATTTGTAATTTACACCAAATTTCATAATGTCTTTTTGGCCACAGAGACTGGAGAGGAGGCTGAGCAGAACTTAAACCAGAGTATTTAGTTGTTCTTCAGGTTAAGATGAAGGGGCTGCTTGGGGAAGAGGTTTTTGGGGAGAGGAATTCTCAAGCATTTCTCAGAAACAAATATTGTTGGGCTGGAGAGATGGCTCAGGGGTTAAGACTTTGCCTTGCAAGCAGAAGATTGAGTTCCGATCTCAGGTCCCATGTAAAAATGCCAGGCAGAAACGGTGGCCTGCACTTCTGGCCCTGGTGGGTGGAGCTTGGGAAATCACAAAGCTAAGCAAAAAGAAGGTAGGGGGCTGGAGTGATGGCTCAGGGGTTAAACCTTTGCCTCACAAGCAGAAGGTCCTGAGTTCAGGTCCCATGTAAAAATGCCAGGCAGAATGGCAGTGGTCTGCACTTCTGGCCCTGGAAGGCAGAGCCTGGGAAACGCCAGAGCAAAGCCAAGAGGAGGTAGAGCAATCCAGGATGATTCCCAAAATTACCCTTAGGTCTCCACACGCACATATAGTGCCCTCTGATACACACACACGCCTTAAAAAAAAAAAAGGTAGAAGCAATCCAAGATGATTCCCAAAGTCACCCTTGGTCCTCCACAGGGACACACACATACTAAAATAAAAATAAAAATAAAGAAACAAGTACTGTTATAGAAACATCCACTCAACCTTTTCCAGTGAGACTTCAAACTTCTGGTACTAGGACTTGCTTTTATCGTACAGAGTTTTGTTTTTTTAAAACATTTTCACAGTGGCCTGGAGGATGATATTCCTGAAGGACAGTTGAGAATTTCCTGGGGGGAAAAAAGCACTTCAGACAGCCACAGCCCCACCCTTGCTGGCTCCTCTTTCAGCTGTCCCTGCAAACAACAGACGGCCCTGAGCAGCTGCGGATGCTACCTCTCCCTTCATTGTCCTGCGAGTAAGAAGGCAAAGGAACCACGCAGCTGGGTTGGGCTCTAAGAGATATGTTAGTGCCTGATGACTCGGCCCTTTCTCCTGCCCTATGGGTGGATTGTCATTCCTATAGCCTAGCTTCAAGTTCTAGGCCAAAAAAAGGAGAGAAGGGATGAAATGTATCCTACAGTGACAGGAAGAGTACAATTTTTCCTAGGCTTCACCTCCTCCACATTCACCCCTATTCCCACCCACAGACCCAGAAAAGGGACCCCCTGATAGCCAGTGGCTCAGCTCCTTCTAGTGGTTAATTCTGGTAAAGCTTTGAGAGGTGGTTTCTGCACTAGACCATTCTAACATTGACTTGGGAATCTTCTTTATTAACCCCTGCAAGGAAAAAAAAATTCTCTGGAGCTTTTGAGTATTCTGACCCAATCCTATAAACAATTAAGAAAATGGAAAATTGTGTTTCAGGCCCTCGGACTTAACTCAGTGGTGTGACTACCTAGCATATAGAAGGACTGTTGTGGAGGTGGGATGGAGATGTCATACCAATTCATCACAACTGGTTTCAATAAAACTGTGCTACTTCTGCAATTATGTTCCCATAAGAATGGAAGACTGCTGTTACTGGGGTTTAAACCAGGGACTGAGAGATGCTAGGCTGACATGCTTGCCACTGAACTATGGTCCCAGCAATAGAGAACTGCTGTTACCAAGACTCTAAGAAGCACATGCTAGCCCAGCTTGGTGTTTTATGCCTGTAATGCCAGCACATGGGAGACTGAGGCAGAAGGATCAGGAGTTCAAGGTCATCCTTGACTGCATGGCAAGTTTGAGACCAGCCTGGGTAATGTGAGACCTTGCTTAAAAAAAAAAAAAGGAGGGCTGGAGAGGTGGCTCAGGGTTTAAGCCTCCGCCTTGCAGGCGGAAGGTCCCGAGTTCGGATCCCAGATCCCACGTATAGATGCCAGACGGAAGCGGGGGCGGCCTGCGCTTCTGGTCCTGGTAGGGCGGAACCTGTGAATCCCAGACGGAAGCGGGGGCGGCCTGCACTTCTGGTCCTGGTAGGGCGGAACCTGTGAATCCCAGGGTAGAAGGAGGTGGAGGCGTCCATGGTGGTTCGCGAATTCGTCCGTGGTTCTACACATACACAGACACACACATACACACACACACAGACACACGCGTGCGCGCACATACACACAGTTGAATAAATAATAATAATAATAAAAAATTTTTTAAAAAAAAAAGGAGAGAGAAAGGAAGACAGTGAGAGATGGGGAGGGGGGGGCGCTATCTGTAAAACCTTCTGATTTTATTTCCACCCAGAAGGATATTGAGTTAGAGGTTTACATTGCTGCCTGGCAGGTAAAGTGAGGTCATTCTGCAAGCATTTCCAGTTCTGGGTTTGCCTGAGAGCTTAGGATACTCCAATGCTAGTGTGGTGTGGGATTTTGATTCAGGAATTCTGTGATCACCTAGGTAATCTTTAGAAATCTACCACTGAAAGAGGAAATATCATTTGCAAGGGTTAGGATTTTAGTAATGAAGAGGTTCTTTTTCATCTTTTCTGCCACTCCAGACTCCCAGAATTTTTGGAGTAGCACTAATACATTCATTTGCTATTCAGAAAGCAAATGTTGAGAGTGTCTGAGCGGTTTGATCATCAAAGTGGCTAGAAAAACGGAGTTGCTGATGTCACTTGTATCTGAGCTCAAGCCTCCCTCTCTTCGTTGGCGTCTCACCATTTCACTGCAACAGCGATCAGAACATAAAGGGCTAAGGGTTGGTTGTCATGAGACTGTTCAGAGGATGAGTGTTAAAGGAAAACTCAACCGTGGGTTGTAACCATGTCCAAAGTGTGTTGTGTGGCAATGATGGTTGAGAAGAGAGGTGGACACAGCATTTAACTAGGAAATGTTATTTTGTTCTCAAGCTCTGGCAAGCAGAGAGGAGATAGGAGGCTCAAGGTGGAAATGACTTAAAAGCAATGGAGTTGCTGAAGGGAAGTGTTTCTCTTTTGTGATGATCGGAACTCAGTCTGGTTTGTCCTGTGCGTCCGTGCAGATGGCCTCTCCTATTCAAATGGGCTTATGGCCACATTGCTGCTTTGCATCCTGGATCTGAGTAAGGATTCCTCTTCTTCTGGTTCTCCTGCTCCCGGATAGTCCTGGTGACTCAGCTCCTCCTCTTCTCTGGTTGCAACTAAAGAGGGATGGAGGATGCTGAGAACAGAGACTATTTCGGCTTCTCTGACCTTCAAAAGCAGCTCTTGGCAGCCTGGGACAAGGGTGTGGCTGGTGCTGGCCTGTGAGTGGATAGAAAGAACTGACCAAGACTGGGGAGGGTTAATGGGAAGAGGAAGGATGTGAGACATGAGCAATCACCCAGTGGAAGTAAGTGCTAAATCGCTTTAGATCCTTCCAGTCTTGGAGCACTTCACTGAATCGGAACAGTGGTTGAGACCAGGGACAGAGGGTCAAAATTAGAAAGATTAAGATACTGTAAGCAGACATTGGAGAAGAACAGAGACACAGAACAGAGATCCAACCATCTTACGAAGTCATAAGATCTTTTTAACCCACAGAGTACTAGAGTAAGAAAACCTTGCTTAAGCTCGGGGTCCTGGTGATCCTCCTCAGACCTTGTTTACCCCTACGCTGAAAGGCAGAAGCCACCCTTGCTCCTCGGAGAGTGCCTCCTCAGAGTCGGTGACTCAGACGCCTCATGTCTGTGTGGCGACTCTGCGCGCTCCCTTAGCACAGCCCTGCACACAGCTTCCAGGGTTCCTGTGCCCCACTCCAATGGACTGGAGTCTGTATCTGCTCCAGAATTTCAAACGACTCTTCAGCCTAAAATGAGATTTATTTTTGGCCCTCCCCTACTTCCCGTAGCTGTGTCTCAGAACAGGGCACAAGCTCAGCACATTCTCCATCCCCCTTCTTCCACCTCCTCCAATTTATGGGTCCCCAACCCCTTTATCTCCAGCTCTTGCAGGAACTGAAGGTCAGTCCTGGAGTCCATCTGAGGGGAGAGGCAGCAGATGGTTTCCAAGAGAAAGGGGAGGGCTTTTCAGTCAGGCCTGTGCCTCCCATAGCCCACTGTGCTGTCCTAGATTAGGGCTTTGGTCTTTTGGTTGATGCTGAGAGAGTATTTCTAAATCTAGCAGGATGTGGGAGAAGATACTGTGGCCACAGGAGAGTCCTGACTCTTTAGGCTACTGCAGAACCGCTTAGCCCCTGGTTAAGAAGTACCAGAGCATTGACATCGGGAAGGCCAAGAAACAGTTAAATCTCCAGTGCCTCGTCACAGACCAGCCCCTCTTCCACGCCCTGGCACCGCCCTCCCCATCAAGCTCCCTCCCCCCCTACTCCTACCCCAAGTGCTGCAGACTCTTCCTTGAGCTGCCGGCTGAGGCCGGTGCCGATGCCTCCATGAGGAACTCCCTCCCACACCCCAGGGTAAGGGCCAAGGAGGCCTGACAGAGGGATGGGAGCGTTGCTAGGGAGGTGGGATTTGGGGAGCTGATTGATGCTTGGTAAATCTGTGCATCTGGATCTAGCCAGCAGGATGGGCAAGCTGGGAGAAAGGAGGTGAGCATGACTGGCAGGGGTCAACCTGGATCCAGAACCCCCGGAACGGAGGAGGGCTGTGACAGTCCACCTCCTCGCCTCGTGGGGGTGGGGGACATCAGCTGAGAGGCGACTCTGCGGGTGGTACCAGTGGCTCTGCCTGGCTCGGAGGGAGTTTGGGGGCTATGTCTTTGGTAGGAGGCAGAAGAATCCGAGAGAAAAGGGGCTGCTATGAAAATGTGTCTTAAAGGGGAGGTCTTTGGGGTATCTCCGTTAGATTGCTCAATTGCTCCTGTGCTGGGGGTGAGTGGGACAGAGTTTTGCCAAGTAGGGAAGGTGGAGAACACTATGGAAAAGAAGGGGGAAAGGGTCATTAAGACGTGGCAGGCGCCTCCTGGCAGACTAACTGATCTAGCATGGACTCTCCCCACCCAATTCCCTGTGGCCAGCTCGAGCCTAGGGCTTTAAGCCCCCCTTGGTGGCCTCCCTGAGGCCAAGCGGGAGACTGAGCACACTCCCTCTCCACAGCTGCTGCATTCCCAGTCCTGTCACCCCACAGGTTCCCTGGCCCAGCCCCACCCCCCACCTCATCTCTGCTTTTCCTCTCAAGATGGGGGCTCCTTAGCCGAGAATCCAGTTTCTTTCCCTCTCTGATTGCCCCCCCATCCCTCCCGTGCCGAGGCAGCCAAGAAAATGACTTGTCATGCTGGGGTGGGGGTTGGGGGCGGAGCTGGAGGCTGAGCTCAGCTGCGCACACTCACACACACACACTGCGGCAAACTGCAGCTGCCCGGGCGCCCCCCTCCCCCTCTTGCTTCACTGCGGAGACACCTGCCCTCCTGTCGGCTCAGCTCTGCACCTCAGCCCAACCTGCACCCCAGAACTGATAGTGGGAAGTGGCCCTGCCTCACAAGATAGTCCTCCATAAAGAAAAAGGAAAAAACAAGTCAGTTCCCTTCATTGAAAAAGCTAGGGAGCTGGGCTTACCCCCCAGGCCCGAAGGAGTGTATTTGTCCCCCAGGGAGAGAGATGGGATCTTATGCCTAAGAACGGGGATCTGAGAAGTCTTGTGATTAAAAATCGGGGATTATGGAGCTTCGGGAGTTGGAATTGTAATTCGGAAGGACATCTCTTTCTACTCCACCTAGCTCGAAAGTGTGACCTTGTTTGTGTATAGGGAGCCCTGATTTTTACTAAATCTGAACTACTTAAGGCTGACAACTCACAACGCATTGACATCTCCACCTGCTCAAACTGTATCTCAGCCGGCCTCTGAAGTGGTGGTCATCCTCTGAACTGACTTCAAAGTTTCTTATGATTCCCGAATTCATTAAAAAGAACCCTTGAATTCTCCTTAGGCCCCACACACCCCATCTGGGGTTTGGGCCACTATTATCAAGCATGGTTCATTTTTCCCACAGCCGAATCTACAGCTAATAGAAATTCTTGGTCCCAGATTCTCCTTGTCCCAACCTCAGAAAGAAAAGGGAGCTGGGGGGGGGGTCACAGAAGAGAGTTCAGGGAACAGATTGTGAGTCTTGCCTTCCCAGTGTCCTTCAGCTTTCAGATTCTGTGCTAATAAAATTAATTCTCCTGTGGTTATAACTGGAAACGAGGTGGAAGAGAGGCGGCGGAAGGATCAGGGGTTGGAAGGTCATATCTTCTTTCAATATTCTTTTATCACCCTACCTTTCTGCTGCACTGCATGGTGGTTTTCTTTTCCAATTTTTAAAATGTATTTATTTTTTAATCTGAGAGGGGGAGGAAGGAGGTGGGTGGATGTGTGCTGTGGTGCACTGATGGAAGTCAGAGGACGACTTTCAGAAGTTAGTTCTCTCCTTCTGCCATGTAGACTTCTGGAGATCAAACTCAGGTCACCAGGTTTTTAAGCAGATCTCTTACCCTCTGGATTATCTCACCAGCACCAATTTTTATTTCTACATTTAGAAATGCACACACGGTGTAATGGCTTTTTGTGGAGGTTAGAAGGTAACTTTGTGAGGTTGGTTCTCTCCTTCCATCATGTGGGTTCTGGGAATCAAATTCAGATTGCCAATCTTGGCAGCATGTGTCACTCAGGTTGTCAGTCTTGGCAGCAAGTGTCTTACTAGCTGAGGCATTTGCCACCTGCTTGGTGTTTTGTGTAAGGTTAGGAAGAGTATGATGATGTGTGTGGTGTAACTGCAGGTTTTGGTTACTGAGGAGTAGGAAGACGGAACCTGAAATTAGAAGTTGATATCCACTTTTTTTTTTTTTCATTGTAAAGCTCCAAGAACTGAGATAGTATATGTCTCTCTGGAACAGGAATTCTGGCCTTGGATGCAAGTTAGAAAGGAGGGTGGGGGACTATGTGGGTAGAGAAGCTCTCATTCCTTAGATACTCATCTCCTTAGGTCCTAGGCAAGGCACACTGGAAGCAGAAAGCTCCATCAGGGTCATCAGCCCAGGGGCCCTCTCTGCAGCTGAGCACTCAGCCGCCGTCCCCAGGCAGCACCAGGAGCTCAGTGCCCCAGAGGGACAAAAGCTTCTTGTCAACAGGGCAGGAGGCAGGGAGGGAGGGGATGGGCAACAGTGGGTGTGGCAGATGGAGGGAGGGAGGGAAAAGTCAGCCAGTGTGGGAGAAAGGAGGTGGAAAACCTGAAAGGGAAGGGCTGGAGTAGCTAGCCCCTTCGCCTTGCTTAGCAGTATTCTATATGATAGGGTCTAAGGATAACCTGCCTTCCCTTTCCCCTAAGTCCCACTTCTGGTCATTCCTCTCCTCTTCTGCCCCGCACAGTTCTCCATTTTAAGTCAATGCTTACTGTCTTCAATGCATCTTTTCCTCAGGCCAGAGGACCCTCTGCCACCAGAGTGAGATCCTAGAGACCATCATCCTGGTCAATCCCAGCGCAGACAGCATTAGTTCCGAGGTAAGGCCGAAGGCTGGTGCCTTGCCAAGAGGCCTGGTTCAAGGGCTGTAACACACCGATGCTTACGGTCAAAAATTCCTCTACCATGTAAGCTGACTTGTCACCAGCCTCACCCTGAAGGTGTTAGGGAGGGATACCGGTGAGGAGCGTGTCCTTGTGTTACTGAGGTGGGAAAAGCAGAAATGTTCAGTGCCTTTCTCTGGGGCCCCCATATCTGTGATCCTCCTAACCTCCTCCATTTCAGGTTCACCATCTCCTTAGCAGTCCATCAGCCCACAAACTCTTGATATTGAGTGGACAAAGTTTAGAGCCTGGAGGAGACCTAATTCTACAGTGTGGTACCTACTCCTACCAAAACTTTGCCCAGGTCCTTCACAATCCAGAGGTGAGTTCTTTACTGAGTGTCTGTGAAGAAGGGGAAAAAGGGGCTAGGACTTAACTGTGGGAAGAAGTCCAAGGAAGGAAAAGTCTTACACTGACAGTCAGGAGTCTTGACAGGAGTTCACCTCAGAAAGTTGAGGTGAGAATTTGGGATGAATCTGAGGCAGACTAAGACAACCCAGTGATCGGCTTCTATCTCTCATTGGTCTAGATTGCCCAGCTGCTCAGCAATAGAGACCCTGGGATCCAGGCCTTCCTTACTGTGTCCTGCTTAGGGGAGGGTGACTGGAGTCACCTGGGACTGTCCAGTTCCCAAGAGACCCTGCATCTCCGGCTAAATCCTGAACCCATACTCCCCACCATGGATGGTGTGGCTGAATTTTCTGAGTATGTCTCTGAGACTGTGGATGTGCCATCTCCGTTTGACTTGCTTGAACCTCCTACTTCAGGAGGTTTCCTCAAGCTCTCCAAGCCTTGCTGCTACATCTTCCCTGGTGGCCGTGGGGACTCTGCCCTCTTTGCTGTCAATGGTTTCAACATCCTGGTAGATGGAGGTTCTGATCGCAAGTCCTGCTTCTGGAAGCTGGCGCGGCACCTGGACCGTATCGACTCCGTGCTACTTACACACATTGGGGCCGACAATCTGCCAGGCATCAATGGCCTCCTGCAGCGCAAAGTGGCAGAACTGGAGGAGGAGCAATCCCAGGGCTCCAGCAGCTACAGCGACTGGGTAAAGAACCTCATCTCCCCTGAACTTGGAGTTGTGTTCTTCAACGTACCTGATAAACTCCGGCTGCCTGATGCCTCCCGGAAGGCCAAGCGTAGCATTGAGGAGGCCTGCCTCACTCTTCAGCACCTAAACCGCCTGGGGATCCAGGCCGAGCCTTTGTATCGTGTGGTCAGCAACACCATTGAGCCACTGACTCTCTTCCACAAAATGGGTGTGGGTCGGCTGGACATGTACGTCCTCAACCCTGTCAAGGACAGCAAAGAGATGCAGTTCCTCATGCAGAAGTGGGCTGGCAATAGCAAAGCCAAGACAGGCATTGTACTGGCCAATGGGAAGGAGGCTGAGATCTCTGTGCCCTACCTGACCTCTATCACTGCTCTCGTGGTTTGGCTCCCAGCCAACCCTACTGAGAAAATCGTGCGTGTGCTTTTTCCAGGAAATGCTCCACAGAACAAGATCTTGGAGGGCCTGGAAAAGCTTCGGCACCTAGACTTCCTGCGCTATCCTGTGGCCACACAGAAGGACTTGGCTGCCGGGGCTGTGCCTGCCAACCTGAAACCCAGCAAAATCAAACAGCGGGCTGACAGCAAGGAGAGTCTCAAAGCTGCTCCTAAGACAGCAGTGAGCAAGCTAGCCAAACGCGAGGAAGTGGCAGAAGAAGGAGCCAAGGAAGCCCGCTCAGAGCTAGCCAAGGAGTTAACCAAGACAGAAAAGAAGGCCAAAGAGTCATCTGAGAAGCCACCAGAGAAAACTGTCAAGACTGAGAGAGTGAGGACAGAGTCAAGTGAGGCACTGAAGGCAGAGAAACGAAGGCTGATCAAAGATAAGGTGGGGAAGAAGCACTTGAAAGAAAAGATATCAAAGCTGGAGGAGAAAAAAGATAAGGAGAAAAAAGAGATCAAGAAAGAAAGGAAGGAGCTCAAAAAGGATGAAGGAAGGAAGGATCTGGAGAAAAAAGATGCCAAGAAGGAAGAAAAAAGGAAAGATACTAAACCTGAAATTAAGAAAATTTCCAAACCAGACCTGAAGCCCTTTACTCCTGAAGTCCGTAAGACCCTCTACAAAGCCAAGGTCCCTGGAAGAGTCAAAATAGATAAGAACCGAGCTTCCCGTGGGGAGAAGGAGATACCTTCTGAGCCCCGGACACCCCCCGCCCAGAAGGGAGCTGCATCACTCCCAACTGTCCCTGGGCACAGAGAACTGGCCCTGTCCTCACCAGAGGACCTCACGCAGGACTTTGAAGAGTTGAAGCGTGAGGAGAGGAGTTTGCTTGCTGAGCAAAGGGACGCAAGACCAGGAGAGAAACCACTCCCTATAGGCACTACAGAGGAGGAACCCCCAAGCACAGCTCTCCGGGAAGCACAACCCACTGCCCCAGGACTGGAACAAGAAGAACAGGGGATGAGGGAGAAAGAGGTTGTCTCAGACATCCCTGAGGAAAAAGGGAACAAGGACATACACCTAGATTCTGGGGCTGAGACAGAGGAAGAGAAGGATACCTTGGAAGAAAAGAAGCAGAGGGAAGCAGAGAAGCTTCCAGATAAAGCTGAAGCCAGAGAGGAAACTGAACCTGAGGTAAAGGAGGATGTGATAGAAAAGGCTGAGTTAGAAGAAATGGAGGAGGTGCATCCTTCAGATGAGGAGGAGGAGGAAGAGACAAAGGCTGAAAGCTTTTATCAGAAACATATGCAAGAAGCCTTGAAGGTAATGCCAAAGGGTAAGGAGACTGTTGGGAGTCGGGAACTGGGATTCCAAGCCAAGGCCCCTGAGAAGGGGTCCTCATCATTCCTGAGCAGTCTGGCCACACCTGCAGGAGCCACTGAGCATGTCTCTTACATTCAGGATGAGACGATTCCTGGCTACTCAGAGACTGAGCAGACCATCTCAGATGAGGAGATCCATGACGAGCCAGAGGAACGCCCAGCTCCACCCAGATTTCCTACAAGTACCTATGACCTCTCAGGGCCTGAAGGTCCCGGTCCCTTTGAAGCCAGCCAGCCTGCAGACAGTGTTGTTCCTGCCACCTCAAGCAAAAATTATGGAGCACCTGAGACCGAACTCACCTACCCTCCCAACATGGTGGCTGCCCCTTTGGCAGAAGAGGAACACGTGTCCTCAGCCACTTCAATCACTGAGTGTGACAAGCTGTCCTCCTTTGCCACATCAGTGGCTGAAGACCAGTCTGCAGCATCACTCACAGCTCCTCAGACAGAAGAGACAGGCAAGAGCTCCTTGCTGCTCGACACAGTCACAAGCATCCCCTCCTCTCGCACTGAAGCCACTCAGGGCTTGGACTATGTGCCATCTGCTGGGACCATCTCACCCACCTCTTCGCTAGAAGAAGACAAAGGCTTCAAATCCCCACCCTGTGAGGACTTCTCTGTGACTGGGGAGCCAGAGAAGAAAGGAGAAGCTGCAGGGAGAGGCTTGACTGGAGAGAGGGCTGTGGGAGAGAAAGAAAGGAGTATAGCGATGTCTGAGAAACTTTGCAGCCAATATGGAACCCCTGCATTTGGTGCCCCTGGGCATGCCTTACATCCCGGGGAACCAGCCTTTGCAGAAGTAGAAGAGCGGTGCCTCAGCCCAGATGACAGCACAGTAAAGATGGCTTCTCCTCCACCATCTGGCCCACCCAGTGCCACCCACACACCCTTTCATCAGTCCCCAGTGGAAGAAAAGTCTGAGCCTCAAGACTTTCAAGAGGAGGAGTCCTGGGGAGACACTAAGCATACAGTAGGTATTGGCAAAGGAGAGACTGAAAAGCAAGCAGTCAAGCCAGTACTAGAACAGAGCGTACCAGAGGAAGAGAAAATTCCTCCTCCCCGGAGCCCCCAGGCCCAGGATGCCCCTGTCAACATTGTTGGGGGATATACTGGTTGTACAATTCAGCTGTTACCAGAACAAGACAAAGCGATCGTCTTTGAGACTAGGGAGGCAGGAATTGGGCTCCCAGACTCAATTCTGGGAGCAGAAGCCCTTCCTAGAGAACTGAGGACGTCACTGGAAGATAGTGAACTTCAGAAAGATGAATTGCTCCAATTTCCTGATCGAAGCCTCTCACCTGAAGACGCAGAGTCCCTGTCTGTCCTCAGTGTGATCTCCCCAGACACTGCAAAACAGGAAGCTACTCCCAGCTTTCCTTGTGTCCTGAAAGAGCAGCATCTACAGAAAGACCTTTGGCCAGAGGTGTCTCCAGAAAATACTCAGTCACTTTCTCTTTCAGAGGAGAGTCCCAGCAAGGAAACTTCTTTGGACATCTCTTCAAAGCAGCTCTCCCCAGAAAACCTCAGCACCCTCCACTTTGGAGAACTAAGTCTTGGAAAAGAAGAACAGGAGCCTCTGATGCAGAGCAAGGATACCTGTATCCACGCAGCTCCTGTGTGTCTTCCAGAGTCCCAGCCAGCCATAGTGTCACCTCCCACAGATGGCACCAGTGGATATTCTGCACAAGCAGGTGTCACAGGTGATGGAAAATTATCTGCCAGCACTTTTTCTCACACTGAACTGTCAGGAGATAGGAAATACTCACCTGGGGAGTTTACAGGCCCAGATGAACACACTGTGACATCATACAGCTCCCTCACCAAAAGTCCTGAGTCTTTGCCAAGCCCTGCCATGGAAGACCTTGCATTGGAGTGGGAAGGTAAAGTTCCAGAGTTGAAAGATAGAATTCCAGAGCACAAGGACAAGGATGAAATCCTACAGCAGAAGGGCAAATCTCTGCAGGAAGATGTACAGCAGAAGGAAACAGTTATTCATCCAGAAGACGAGGCTCTGGAAAGAAAGGACAAGGCTGTGGGACAGCAGGATAAGACTTCAGAACAAAGAAGCAGAGACTTAGAACAAAAGGATGTAACTCTAGAACTGGAAGACAGGGCTCTGGAGCCAAAAGAAAAAGACAAGGTCCTGGAACAGAAGGCTCAGATCCCAGGAGAGAAGAGCGAGTCTTCAGAGCAAAAGGACATGGCCATAAACCAGGAGCAAGCTCCTAAGCCCAAAGACCAAAGCCACAGAGATTTAGAACAAAAAGACAAGACCCCAGAAGAGAAACATGAAAGCTTAGAACAGAAAGGCAAAGCTCCAGTGGGTGGAGCCCCTGAACCACAGGGTAAGACCCTAGAACAGACAGCTGTAACTCCTGAACAGAAAAGCAAGGCTGAAGAACAGAAGGATGAGGTCTTAGAAAAGAAAGAACAAAAACACTGGGCCTTAGGAAAGAAAGATGAAGCCCTGCAACAAGACAATAAGACTGTCGAGCAGAAAGATGAGGTTCTGGAAGGGGATAAAATTCAAGGGCAGAAGAGTTCTTTGCAGGAAGATAAAACCATAAAACCAAAGGAGACAATTCTCGACAAAAAATCTCCAGAAAGGGTCATGGCTGTGGAACAGAAAAAGGAAGCTGCTCCAGAAACCAGATCTCTGAGGCCAGAAGAGAGCCCAGTGCAGGAGGGCAGGACCCCAGAGCAGGAAGAGAAATGCTGGAAGGAGCAGGATGTGGTCCAGGGATGGCAAGAAACATCCCTATCCAGAGGGGAGCCAGTCGGAAAGCAGAAAGAGCCTGTTGCAGCCTGGGAAGGCCCATCTCCTGAGCAGGAAGTCCGGTATTGGAGAGACAGAGAAGATGTGACCCTGGAGCAGGATCCATACTGGAGTGGGTTAAGCTGCGAGCGAAAGGTCTGGTTCCCTCATGAGCTAGATGGCCAGGGGACCCGCCCGCGGTATGCTGAGGAACGGGAAAATACTTTTCTTGATGAAGGGCCAGATGAACAGGACAAAGCCCCTCTGCCGCACACTGCCCAGAGCCCCTGGGCCTCGGAGTTCAAGGATTTTCAGGAGCCTGCACCACAGAAGGGGCTAGAGGTAGAGCGCTGGCTTGCCGAGTCACCGGTTGGACTACCCCCAGAGGAAGAGGACAAGCTGACTCACTCTCCCTTTGAGATCATCTCCCCGCCAACATCCCCACCTGAGGTGGTTGGACAGAGGGTTCCCCCAGCTCCAGGACAAGAAAGTCCAATCCCAGATGCCAAATCCACGCGGCCCACAAGGAATGAACCCACTACCCCTTCGTGGCTGGCTGACATCCCACCATGGGTACCTAAGGACAGACCCTTGCCTCCTGCACCCCTCTCTCCAGCTCCTGATCCTCCCACATCTGTCCCAGAACCACATTCTCCTTCGCCCTTTTCCTGGGGCATAGCCGAGTACGACAGCGTGGTTGCTGCAGTGCAGGAGGGGGCAGCCGAGCTGGAAGGTGGGCCATACTCTCCCCTGGGGAAGGACTACCGCAAAGCTGAAGGGAAAGGGGAGGAAGGTCGGGCAGGAGTTTCTAGCAGCAGCCCGCACAGCTCTGAGGTCCTGGAGGCTGGTGAGAGCCAGGTCACCAGGGACACTGAGCAGGCTGAGCCAGAGCAGAGAGAGCCCACACCTATCCTGATGAGAGAAGCTTCCAGTATGCAGACATTTACGAGCAGATGATGCTGACTGGGCTGGGTCCTGCGTGCCCCTCTAGGGAACCTCCACTGGGAGCAGCTGGGGATTGGCCCCCATGCCTCTCAACTAAGGAGGAGGCTGCTGGTCGTTACACATCTGCAGAGAAGGAGCTTTCCTCTCCTGTCTCACCCAAGGGCCTCCAACCTGACACCCCAGTCTTTAGCTACGCAGCTCTAACAGGCCCCACCGTACCTCCTAGGCAAGAACCTGAGCCAGGCCTAGATGTGGAGCCCAGGCTCACTCCACCTGCAGTGCCCCCTCGTGCGCCTATCTCTCTAAACAAAGACCCAAGCCCCACTCTCAATAGAGACACCCTAAGCTGCAGCCCAGATAGAAGGACCCCATCCCCCAAAGAATCAGGCCAGGGCCGCTTGGATGACAGCACTAGTGACTCAGAGCTGGAAAAAGGGGCTCGGGAACAGCCAGAGAAAGAGGCTCAGTCCCCAAGTCCCCCTCGCCCCATGCCTGTGGGACCCCCAACATTGTGGTCTGAAACTGAGGCATGTACCAGCCCTTCCTCAGCCTCACAGCTGGGTCCAGTCAGACCTAGTCTGGACTTCCCTGCTTCAGCCTTTGGCTTCTCCTCCTTGCAGCCTGCTCCCCCTCAGCTGCCCTCTCCAGCTGAACCCCGATCGGCACCCTGTGGCTCCCTTGCTTTCTCTGGGGACCGAGCTCTGGCTCTAGCTCCTGGACCCCCATCCAGAGCCCGTCATGATGAGTACCTGGAAGTAACCAAGGCCCCCAGCTTGGATTCCTCACTGCCCCAACTCCCGTCACCCAGTTCTCCTGGGATCCCTCTTCTCTCCAATCTACCACGACCTGCCTCACCACCCCTGTCTGAAGGGTCCTCCTCTGAGGCTACTACACCTGTGATTTCAAGTGTGGCCGAGCGCTTCCCTCCTGGCCTGGATGCTACAGGACAGAGTTCTGGAGAACAGGGCCCAGGAATGGAGCCAGCTGTCCACAACCTTTGGGACCTCACACCTCTGAGCTCAGCACCTCCAGCTTGTCTGGACTTGGCTTCAGGGGCTCCTGTTTCAGACCTGCCTAGAGACCTGGAAGACAGTGCCCTGTCTCGCAGCCTGGAGCACTCAGAGGAAGCCACTGAGAAGATAAGCCCCTTCCAGGGCACCTCCGGGGACTGTGCAGCCAATGGCCCGACTGAAACCAGCCCCAATTCCCTGAGCTCTGCCACAGTCGAGAAGGAAGAGGCCGAGACCTGTCCTGCCTGGGAACGCGGGGCCTGGCCCGAGGGAGCCGAGAGGCGCACCCGGCCCGACACACTGGTCTCATCTGAGCAGCAGCTGTGTCCCCGAGAGGGCTCAGAGGGCCCACCCTGCAGTGCTTCTCCTGGAGTTGAGGCTGGACCTCAGGGATGTGCTGCGGAACCCAGGCCCCACCACGGGGAGCTCTCCCCATCCTTCCTGAACCCACCTCTGCCCCCATCCACAGATGACAGTGACCTTTCAACTGAAGAAGCCCGGCTGGTAGGAAAAGTGGGGCGGCGCCGGGCAGGAGGCGCAGGGACCACAGGGGGCCCATGCCCTATGGCCGACGAGACGCCCCCCACATCGGTCAGTGACTCGGGCTCCTCACAGTCAGATTCCGATGTACCACCAGAAACGGAGGAGTGTCCATCTATCACTGCTGAGGCAGCCCTTGACTCAGATGAAGACGGGGACTTCTTACCTGTGGACAAAGCTGGGGGGGTCAGTGGAACTCACCATCCCAGACCTGGCCATGACCCACCTCCACTTCCCCAGCCAGACCCCCATCCATCCCCTCCCCGCCCGGATGTTTGTATGGCTGACCCTGAGGGGCTCAGCTCAGAGTCTGGGAGGGTAGAGAGACTTCGGGAAAAGGAGAAGGTGCAGGGGCGAGTAGGGCGCAGGGCCCCAGGCCGGGCCAAGCCAGCATCTCCTGCAAGGCGTCTGGATCTTCGGGGAAAACGTTCACCCACACCGGGTAAAGGTCCTGCAGATCGAGCTTCCCGGGCCCCATTGCGACCGCGCAGCACTCCAAACCAGATCACCCCAGCAGAGGAGAAGGAAGGACACGGGCCAAAAGGTGTAGTCAATGGATTCAAGGCAGGACCAAGTAAGTATATTAGGAAAAGTGGGAGACCATATGGACTGGGGCTGGGTGTGGGTTGGCCAAAGGTTCCAGCGGTGGAGAGAGGGAAGCTTCCCAAATATTCTTTTCCTCTACAATTATCCTGGCTTGTCTCTACAGTGGCCTTGGGCTCCAAGGGCAGTTCTGGCCCCCCTGTGTATGTGGATCTCGCCTATATCCCGAATCATTGCAGCGGCAAGACTGCCGATCTTGACTTCTTTCGCCGAGTGCGTGCGTCCTATTACGTGGTCAGTGGGAATGACCCTGCCAATGGCGAGCCAAGCCGGGCAGTGCTGGATGCCCTGCTGGAGGGCAAGGCCCAGTGGGGGGAGAATCTTCAGGTGAGTAGGCAGAGTGTTCTGGTCAAAGCTCTGTCAGAGGCAACAGTGGAACTGAGCTTTTCATAAAAGGACAGGGCTCTACAGGCAGCAAGCCTGCTTTTGAGACCATCCAGTGCCTCTTCCCCATTGCTTATCTTTCCTTCACGTTCTCACCTCAGGCACGTCTTGTCTCCCTGTAGGTGACTCTGATCCCTACTCATGACACGGAGGTGACTCGTGAGTGGTACCAGCAGACTCATGAGCAGCAGCAGCAACTGAACGTCCTGGTCCTGGCTAGCAGCAGCACTGTGGTTATGCAGGATGAGTCCTTTCCAGCCTGCAAGATTGAGTTCTGAAAGAATCACCCTCCCTTCCCCAAGGATCCATTCCCACAGCACCTTTAGAGAATGGCTATTGCTGAATCCTTTGGGGTTGAGAGGATAGGGAGCCAGGGGTGGGGGTGGGGGAGTAAATGTGGCAGAGTCATGTGGTAAGGACTTGGATTGGGCTAAGTGGGAGGTATTGTCCTCATCTGTTCCTGGGGTCTCAAAACCAAAGGTAACGGGAAGAATGGGGAAGAATACAAAATTAGGATAGGAGGTCATCTGACACCTGACAACTCTAAAGTGACACCCTCTCCTAACACTGCCAAATGCTGTATTAGATGAAGAGTAAGAATGTGTCTCAGAGAGCAACCTCTTCCCTCATGGAGGGAGATCAACCCCCACCTCCACAGACTTCTTTATTTAGCATCCCAGAAACGATTTCCAATAATTTATATGGCATAAGGGAGAACACTTTCAGAGAGGTGCCTAGAGCCCTTTCCTCCATCTATTCCCTTAGCCACCAGGATCTGGGTTTCCGCAGGGGCCTGGGGGTACACAGCTGCTACATGTTCTGTTGCTTCTCTCAGCATTTGAATGTCTCAATCCAAAACTTGAAGTTCTTTAGACCAATAGCCTGGGGAGAGGAGAAAGTGCTATCTCCCAGCCCCCCACTTCATATGGTTCATGACCTAGGGCTGCGCCCTGACCAGGCCAGCTGGGCAGCACAAAAAGGCAAGGAGAGCCCCAACCCCAATCCTAGAATTCTTCCAAGCTCCCTGATCCTGTGGAATCCTCACCTACCCCATTCCAATGATCCTAATCCCTTCTCATCCCCTGCTTGGCTTTTCTGCATGTGGTCAACTGCTGTGGCCTGGTGTGTAATGGGTAAAAAATAAGCCACTGCCTGACACCCCAACATTTGATACTTAGGCCATGTGTGACTCCCCTAACATTCCCCTCTACCATTGTGCAGTTGAAATGGGAACACTGGCTGCCTCTCTAAACCCAAATTCTTGGGCAGAAGATCCAGAAGGTAGAGCCAGGCCAAAAGACTTAAAGGAAAATGAGGGAGGAGGGAAGGAGGAAAATGAAGCTGAGCTATAGCTTACCTCCTACAGAGTGAAGTGAAAGAGACTGTACATTGTGCTCCAGGAGAGGATCTTACCCCAAGCAAGCCAGTGAGCAGCCCTACAAGACAGACGACTGTTGGACTGAGACACTGATAGCCACTGCTGACAGTTACCAGGGCTTGCCTTTGCCAAGCAACTGGGGAATCAAAATGAACCCACCCTGTGTTCTTTATAGCTCTCGTCCCGCTGCTGCTGTGCTCTGCTCTTTCCTACACTTCCCTGCTGTAGTTCCCAGCTGCTGTAACAGAGCCACCTCCAAGTCTAACAATAAATCAAGTTCATTGCAGATGGTGTAGTGCTGCTTGGGCTTTTTTAGACTCCATACACTGCTTAGTTCCTGAGCCTCGGCTTTCACTTCTCTGCTTCAACCAGCCTTGTCATTTATCTTGGAAGACTCAGTTCCTAGAAGCAGTTCCCGGACTCAGAGAAGCCAAAGAAAATAGTCAGCATATGTGAAAGGAGCAGATAACATGAAAAAAAAAAAGATTTCTGAAAGTGACTAAGGTGTGTTGCTATATACCTATAATCGCAACACCTGGGAAGCAGGAAAATCAGGAGTATGAGGGCAGCATGGGCTGTGTAGCAATTTCTGAGCCAGCCTGAGCTACACAGTAAGATTCTGTCTTAAAACAACAACAACACATATACAAAAATCAAGACATGAAAACAAAATCTGAAAACAGGTTTAAAATGCCTGAATATAGGAACCTAAAAAAAAAAAAAACCCAAAACAAACAAAAAAACAGGCTCTTCATGGGGTTAAAAACTGACGACCAAATAACCAAGATGTGATCCTAGATAGGAATACCAAAGCAGTCAGGAGATGATGGGTCCTGTGAAATCCAGAGCTCATTATGCAAAAACTCCTCATGTGCAGTCACTGTGAATATTCCCATAGAAAAATCAACCTTTTGCATTAACTGATGTAAAGTTAGATTTCCCCTCCAATAAAAGTCTTTGTAATCTTGGGTATACCAGAGTGGCCAGGTTATGAATGCAGATCTATGGAGAGGGGATACTCTAGTCCTCCCAGTGTTCTGAGCTTTCCCAGTGTACTGCTGTTAACAGAGAATAGGCATTGCCTCTTTCTATCAGTTCCCACCAATGTACACTTTAAGGCATGGGACTATGAAATTAAGAAGGTGATTCTAAGGGTCTGGTGACAGGTATGTTCCCCCTCCCTGGTGCCTCACAGAGCTCAGATCTTTTCACTCACACCACCTAATACTCCGTCATTAAAAACGTTTGGGATAGTGGGCTGGTTGTTAAAGAAAGTCTCTATGTCAGATTTCTATATTTTTAACTCAACTATAATGGATTTTGACTGATTCAAAAACAGTCATACTCATTGAGTTCATAAAAACATCACTACTCCATCATTCTAATTATCTTGTATTTATTGAGCACTCATAATGTTCCAGCTCCCAACTCCAATGGCTGCATTACCCATTTTCACTCCTGTACTCAGATCTTTGGGAAAAGCTTCATAATCACATCTGCTCCTAAAGACACATGATAACGGACAAACCTTGTAGGGACCCTGGAGTGTTTGGTCTTTGGCCAGTCTGTCCCTGGAAAACTACAGAAATATATATATATATAGATTATATATATATATATATATACATATATTAAATCTTTGCTCATGTCTGTACAACATTGATCTTTGCTGATTGCTTAAAATATAACTTGATTCTCTGACTACTACAGGATCTCTTAAGCCAAACATCCCCAC
The DNA here is from genome assembly GCA_023101885.1 of Typhlomys cinereus. Lineage (NCBI taxonomy): Eukaryota > Metazoa > Chordata > Mammalia > Rodentia > Platacanthomyidae > Typhlomys > Typhlomys cinereus. The sequence goes on along the minus strand of JALPQD010000068.1, from coordinate 7,276,443 downwards.
AACAAAGGGAGGCCCAACTTCACAGATTAACTAAACATCTCCAGAGCATTTTCAGTAGTTACTCTGAAGATATATGGCTGTCTAATATCTACTTTTTTCCCCCAGAGCTATTGCCCAGAGGAAGAGGACTAGAGCAGCAGGGGCACTTGAAGCTGACATGGAAACACCCATAACCTCAGCTTAAAAGATAGAGGCCATGACAAGTGTTTGTTTGGGAAGGGAACTCTCACTTTTCCAGATATTTCAGATGGACATTAAGACCCACCTGAGGAGTACTAGTAAAGATGAGCATTCCCTTGAATGCACATATGGTCTAAGGGTACCTTAAGAAGTTATGAATATTGTGAAAAATGAAGACGTTACAGCCTTCCATTTATATTTGCTATCTCTTCCATGGTGTCTTCAACAGTTAAGTGGCATTTCTTTTAACAATCTAGCATATCTTGTGATGCTCACAAGTAGGTTAAGTAATGTCAGATCAGCCCATCCCAAGAAAAATTTATTCAAGTCTAATGGCTGAGTGAAGAGCCATTGGCTGCTTTGAACATAAAACTGACTCTTCCCTAGCCATAGCTCTGGCACAGGTATGCCTGATGACAAGAAGACTGCTTCCTCAAACATCTCTGCTATGAGCCAAAGCCTTAATCTGACCAGTGTGTCACCCAACAGAAAAAAAACTGGTGGCTCAAGTGGCTAGTACAATGTGATACTATTACTAAGAAAAGACTATGTTGCTGGTGGAAAGAGTGAGTGCTGGTCATGGGCTAGAGACTGGTTTTGAGAGTTTAGATCGCTAGACAAATCACTAGTAAATTGATCAGACACCTCAGGGACCACCCAAGACTCCTGATTAATCTCCTCTGGAATATCCTGGGCTTGCAGGTCAATCGTCTCAGTGAGCTCTTGGGAAGGTTTATAAACCTCAGAGATGTCTTGAGATAACACACTGATTGCAGATGCTTTCTGAGCCAATCTGTCAATCTCTACAGAGACCTCTTGGCATGGCTGGCTGGTCTCTTCAGGGATCTCTTGGGTGGGCGTAATAACTTCCACAAGATTTTCCTGGGCCACACCCCCAACCTTGAGAGGAAACCCTTGAACTAGTCTGCCAATCTCCACAGGATTCTCCTGAAAGGGTTGGTTCATTTCCTCAGGATTCTCTTGACAAAACTGGCAAACATCCTCATAGACTTCTTGAGACGGTTCATTGGCCTTCGGGCATGGCTGATGACGTGTGTGGGTAACAGTGTCAGTGTTCTTCAGCAATGGCTGGCTGGTGTCAGGGACTTCCTGGTTAGGCCAGCTGACCTCAAGGATGGCATGGCATTGCTGGGCGATATCTGGGACTTCCTGGCATGTCTGGCTGATCTCCTCAGGAATATTCTGACCCCTTGGCTGGATAAGCTCCACAGATAGTTCTTGAGGTAACAGGCTTGGTTCAAAAAGTTCTTGCTGTCCTTCTGTGGGGAACTCCTGTATTCTATTTCCAGGACTCTCCCGGAGTAGTCCCAGATCTTGACTTTCTTCAGCCACAGGTACATTTACAGATGACTGATCACTGAAGCCAAAATGGGAGTTGCCATCTACTGCAGTAGGGGAGGAAGGACCAGCACTAGACACAGTGCTGGATGGGCCACTGCTGTCTATAAAGTAAAGCCAGGAGACCAAGTTAGACAAACTGAATAGTATGGATTAAATGCTAAACTAGATGGATTTTGCTACTCGTGATTTTGAGAAAAGTCTGAATTCTTCCTTAATTTGGCAGACACCTGGGTTTGGCCAGCTCAATAACTGTCACACTAGCCTAATGTAAACTACAGGAATAGCACTAAGGTTTGTTTAAGATGAAGAAGAGAGTGAGGCCTACTTTGCATTGCTTTTTAAACTTTTAACTATTTATTCTTTGTGTATGTGTATGTGCACGCATGCACATATATACAAGTGCACACATACATGCCATATCATGTGTGTCAATGTCAGAGGACAACTTTGGAGAGTTAGTTCTCTCCTTTCACTTTGTGGGTTCTAGGGATCAAATTCAGGATGTCAAGCAAGTACTTTCATACCTCCTGAGCCATCTTGCCAGCCTTTCATCTAATTTTTTTTAACAAATACTCTCTCATCCCAACTTTAAATTCCCATGGTTTCTTATTCCGACTTCAGATAATATGAATATTTTGGCCTAGTAGTTCATAGTTATTGCTATATATAAAAAGTGCAAAAAAAATCAAGTCCAGAGATTCTATTTCTATAGGTTTAGTGTAAAATAGTGGATGTGAAGGAGGAGGAGTAAATAAGGACAATAACATTTTTCTGAAACACTCCTGGTTGAATCTGATGTACACTTTTTGTTAAGAATCATTTTTTTTTTTCAGGGCTGAGGCGATGGCTCAGTGGTTAAAGCCTTTGCCTCAAAAGCAAAAGGAACTGAGTTTGGATTCCCAGATACCATACAGAGACGTCAAGTGTGAGTAAGTGGTAGCCTGCCTGCAATTCCAGCCCCAAAGGTGGAACCTGGGAATCCCCAGAGCAAGCTGGCTAGCCAGACTAACTCTAATGGTGTGCTCTGGGTTCAATTAGAGACCTAGGCTCATAACAGTAAGGTTGAAGAACAATCAAGGATGCTGGGCCTCCACAGGCAGGAGCAAGCACTCAAGTACACTCATGTACATACACACCCACACACATTATGTGCACACACACACACACACACACACACACACACACACACACACACACAAAGCACCCCATATACACAAACATCTGAAAATCAAAGGGAAAAAACCTCATATTTTTTAAGGCCAGGGAGATGGTTTAGTGAGTAAAGGAACTTGCTGGCAAGCTTCAGGACCCAAGTTTGATCTTCAGAACCCACATGATAGGAGAGAACCAACTCCTGCAAGCTGTCCTCTGACCTCCACATTTTGTCACATTTGTCATAAGTGATGTCCCCCATCACATATGATAGATGATAAATGACAGAAAAAAAAGATTTTTTAAGGTCAGTCAGGTGGCATCTACATGGCATAAGAGAACCAACACCTGTAAGTTGTCTTCTAGCATGTATACACCCTGCTCCACATACACACACAAGTAAATAAAAATAAATTTAGGAATCAGTTTTTAGGGCTGGAGAGATGACTCAGGGGTTAAGACTGCCTCACAAGCACAAGATCCTGAGTTCGGATACCAGGTCCCACGTAAAAACTCCAGGGGGAAATGGTGGTGGCCTGCACTTCTGACCCTGTTGGGTGGAGCCTGGGAAATCCCAGAGTGAAGCAAAAAGGAGGTAGAAGCAATTCAGGATGATTCCTGAAGGCACCCTTAGTCCTCCACGGCGACACATAGTTCCCTCTGATACATACACTTACACACACACACACACACACACACACACACACATACACACACCACAAATTTTTTTTTTTTTTTTTTAATGTGGGACCTGGGATCCGAACTCAGAACCTTCTGCTTGTGAGACAGAGTCACAACCCCTGAGCCATCTCTCCGGCCCCCACACCACAAATTTTTAAAAAATTTCTTAAAGAGGGGCTGGAGAGGTGGCTCAGGGGTTAAGCCTCCGCCTTGCAGGCGGAAGGTCCTGAGTTCGGATCCCAGATCCCACGTGTAGACGCCAGGCGGAAGCAGGGGCGGCCTGCGCTTCTGGTCCTGGTAGGGCGGAGCCTGTGAATCCTGGGGCAGAAGGAGGTGGAGGCGTCCATGGTGGTTCGCGAATTCGTCCGTAGTTCTACACATACACATACACAGACACACACACACACACCGCGCGCGCACATACACACACATATGCACGCAGTTGAATAAATAATAATAATGATAATAAAAATTTTTAAAGAAATCAAGCATTTCTAGAGCAAAAAATATGGAGAAAACTATAAATTAGAGTTGACTTGTTTGAATACTGCTGTTTGGTATCACTGGTGTTTGTTTAGATTAACCAATTTTTCCCCTATGTTCTTTAATAGCATCACTTCCATCTGGGATTCTTTTCCTTCTTTCTAAAATAACACCTAAGTGTTTTAATAAAGATCTTTTGATACAAAAAAAAATAGGAGCTGAACATGGTTGCTCATACTCGTAACTCTAGCTATTTGAAAAACAAACAAAGATGGAAACAAAGGAAGAAACAAAGATAAAAGAAAAACTATAAACAAAAACACTGGAAAACAAAATGTTTTACCCAAAGGTGGGGACTGTAACAGAATCTCCAATGACAGAAGTTCCTAGCTTTTTTTTTTGGAGGGGGGGGGTGTCAAAGCATGCACTAGTGCACTCTGACTCTCTTTCTCCCTCAAATCAGTAAGTGAAAAATAAAGATATACCACCTTTCCCCACCCCTCTTGTTTTCTACAAAGGAACAGAGGAAAGCACACTTCAAGAAGAAAAAACAGGAATGTGACTTGGGCCCTACAAGCTTTTAAAGACACAGAGCTCATTTCTGGTACATACAGACACATCCTAATGAAAACAATTACCATGGAAGGTTTATAATAAGTAGAAAAAGAAGAAAAAGAAGAGGCGAAGCTGAGCTTTCACTAAGTACAGAAGTCGCCTTTAATTTCCAGCTCTTCTCTGAGCAGCTATGGGCATAGGGAGAGTCATTGTTCTTCAGTGGCAAATTGCCCATACTGCAATAAATAATCCTCTACCTAGACTCAACAAGAAATTCCAATTAAACTCTGCAGATCATTAAAAAGAAATACATGAAAGTAGGACAGGGACTTGTTGGGAAAAGGGGTTCAGAGGACTTGGGAGGGGAATAATAGGGATGAATCAGATTAAAATACATGTATAAAATAATAGGGATGAATCAGATTAAAATACATGTATAAAATCAGATTATATACATGTATAAAGTTGTCAAATAACAAATTAAAAATATTTTTTAAAACCAAGCCAGTAATCTCACTTGAGTAAATCAAAGAAAAGAAGGCAGACACAGAAGAGGGAAAAAGGATAAGAGTTCACATAAATCAGGAGAGATTAAAAAAATCAGTACAGATGCAGGGTGATCTAAAATTCTAAGACATATTCTTGGTGTCAGGGAAGAAAGTTTCTTCCTCACACATCCCATCTAAAGTCAGCAAGATTCTACAACTGTGAACCCCAATGCTGAAATGTAAATCTTTGATTTATCCCATGCAAGTGATATAAGGAAAGCCATGCTCAATTTTAGTTATTCCCTAGAGGCAGGATGACAAGGAAAGGACTTTTTCCTCACTAGTGTCGACCACTGCTCCCTCTCCTTCCCTACACTAAGAACTCCTTGTAACTTTACTCTTCACACTGTTAAGAACAACAGGCTAAAGAGAAAACAACCCACTAGAGAAGGGACATAGAGAAACAAATAGCAGGTTTGAGATTCTTTTTCTTTGTGTAATATCCCACATATAATTAATTACTTTTTTCTTGGAGGCAGGGTCTTACTGTACATAGCTCTGGCTGGTCTTGAACTTGCAATGATCCTCTTGACACCATTTCCCATGTGTTTGTCTACACTCAGCTTCTCTATATATTTAGGTTGTCTCCTATCCATCTTTACCAGAGAAAGTTGTAAAGACCAGAAGGTATAAGGTGATGGAAGTCTCCATCCTTTTTCCCCCCCAAAAGGGTTCTCTGTTTGTTTTTAACTTGTCTAATCCATCCATCCATCCATCCATCCATCCATCCATCCATCCATCCATCCATCCATCCACCCACCCACCCACCCACCCACCCATCCACCCACCCACCCATCCATCAATCTGGAGAGAAGTCACCTATGCGAAAGTCTTCAGACAACTTCTGGAAATCAGTTCTCTCCACCATGTGAGCTCCAGGAACTGTGTAACAAGGTCAGACACCAACCCTACCCCCTTTAACCTTTTAGTCTCTAAAAGGCAAATGGCTATTTCCATTTGGTTTAAAAGGGAAAGTTGGGCTGGAGAAATGGTTCAGGGCTTAAGCCTTTGTCTAGCAAGCAAAAGATCCTGAGTTTGGATACTGGATTCCACGTAAAAAACACCAGGCAGAAATGGCCGTGGTCTATACTTCTGGTCCTGGAAGGTAGAGCCTGGGAAACTCCAGAGCAAAGCAAATAGGAGTATAAGCAAATCAGGATGATTCCCAAAAATCACCCATAGCCTTCCAATGGCACACACAAGTGTCCCCTGATACACACACATACACACACACACACACACACACACACACACACACACACACACACACACGAATGAATGAATGAATGAATGAATGAATGAATGAATGAATGGGAAAGTCTAGTTAAATGTTACAGAGAAGCCCTAACCCTGTTCATCTCATGCTGCAGTCATTGTGAAGGAGGCTGGGTGGAGCTCTTACTTACTCATTTAATTGTGCCCGTAATTACTTGTTACATTACAGTCTTCCTTGCAGACCTTATTAACCCTTTTATCAATCAGATATTTTCTAAATGCTCTGTAAGCCACCTTAGAACTAAAGAGTAAAACCCAAGCGTAACTGAGCAGGGCACTCAGAGGTCTCTTGCACAGGAGTCCCCCCTCCTCCACTCCTATCTTAGTCAAATCAACTTCAATCCCTGAGGCCCACTACTTCCTCACTACTCACATTCAGTAACAACAGAACTCAGATTTATATTCAGGTCCCTTTGCCCTCTGAGCTATCACACTGGCCCTCTTCTTAACCCTCAGGGGATAAGTTTCTCATTCATTATCTTTCCTCCCTCCTTCCCTCCCTTCTTTCCTCCCTCCCTCTTTTTTTTTTTCTGTCTAGGCAGTTGAAAAAGATCTACTTACACCAAGGGGGCTTCTCAGAGCGTTGCCGAAGTTGCAGAGGTGGTGAATGAAGAGCACGGGGTGGGGAAAAGGGGCTGTCTGAAGCCTGGGTACTGTGCATAGACTCGTAGAGAACTGTGGAGGTGGAGGGGCCAGAGGGAAGAACAAAAAACGTGAAAAAGAATCCAAGTGTCAGAGATTCTCTGCATGTCAGTCACTTCACCCTGCTGGCTAAGAAGCAGCAAATCTATAGGCCCTTTATCTAAACCATTTTTGTTTTTCAATTTTATATTATCAATTTTTTTGTTAGTATACAAAATAATTGGTTTAATTGTCGCATTTTCATACATATTACTATACTTTGCTCATATTTACCTTTCTACTGTTGCCTTCTCCTAGCCTCTTTTCCCTTCCCACTTGCCCATCTTTCCTCATATAGTCATCCTTCTGCATTCATGTCACTCATACACACACGTACACACACACACACACAAACACACACGAGCACTCACATGCATGAACACACACACACTCTAGATTTCATGAAAACAAACGTGATATCAAATATGTTTTTAAAAAAGTAGAAATACTGCACTGTCAACATCCACACACTTATCTCCTAGATTTAACACATTAATACTCTGCCATTTTGTTTATCTATTTCTTTGTGTCAAAGTTCTTTAAAATAAATAACAGCATTATGAAGCATCTCATCTCTGAATACTTCAATAACAGCTTTAAGTACAAAGAACTACTCTTGGGCTGGAGAGATGGCTCAGGGGTTAAGATTCTGCCTGGAAAGCAAGGCCTTGAGTTCAAATCCCAGGTCCCACCTAAAAACTCCAGGCAGAGACGGCTCACACAGCCGGTCCTGGTGGGTGGAGCTTGGGAAATCCCAGAGCCCTAAGCAAAAAGGAGGTAGAAGCAATTCAGGATGATTTCCGAAATCACCCTTGGGCTTCCACAGGAACATATAGTGCCCTCATATACACACACACATACACACACAAGCAAAATAAAAATTAAAAAAAGAATTGCTTTTATACTGCCTTATATTACTACTAAGCTGAACAATGTGAAAAATAATTCTCTAATATCATTTGACATCCAGTTCATATTCAAATTTCCCATTTATGTCCTACGTATCCATTTATGTCCTAAATTTCCCATCTATATCTTAAATGAATGACCTTGTAATTTTTAAGATAAATCTCACTTAGCTGTGATGTTTAACTCTTTTAATGTACTGTTTTTCTCTCCACCTTTTTTTTTTTTCCAGACAAGTTCTCTCACTGAACCTGGACCCCATGGATTAGCTAGACTGATTGGCTAGCAGTCCCTGGGATCCGTCTGTTTCTTCCTTGCCAGTAGTGGAATTACATTCCATTGCACACAGTTTTTTTTAAGCTGTGAATTTGAACTCAGGTCCTCATGTTTGTATAAGCAAGCACTCCCCCAATTGAGCTGTGTCGCCAGCACTACCTCTGTATTCATACAGGATATCAGTCTGAAGTTTTCTTTAATAACAACATTGTCTTTAACTTGTGTCTTTGTTTTGTTTTTTGAGGCAGTATCTCATCTACCTCAGGCTGGCTTCTAATCAGGTGGCTGAGAACAACCTTGAATTCCTCATCCTCCTGCCTCTACCTCCCAAGTGTTGGGATTATAGTTGTTGCAGTTAGCTTGCATGGCTGCTGATAAAATCACCAACAATGGCTGAGGGGAACATGGGGTTTATTCTCTTAGGATAGTGTGGTTACAGTTTTTAGTCCAGCTTGGCAGGAGAGCATGTACCATTACCAAAGGTCATGAGAACTGGCCACACCATATCCACGTAGCAGCCGAGAAAGGGACAATCCTTCTTGCCAGACCAGCATGTCTGGCTAAGTATACACAAGGATGCCAACTTTCTCAACCAGTTCTCAGTATTTCATTCACCTTTCCAGGACCTAGTCCCACCCATCATGGGTTGGGCCTTCCCTATCAACTAGACAATTTCCTGCAGGTTTGCTCTGGGCTTAACTCAAATACTAATTCTCTACAAATGTGCCCAAAGCTCAAACTCTCAACTATCAAGGTGATATCTGTATCTAACTATGACAATAGTCATAGCCACTTGTCCAGCATTGTCTGTTTTTGTTAAGAATTTAATCTATTTATATTGGAAGCAATTTAAATTTTTCTGTTATTTTGACATTAGTTTTCTACGTCATATACCTATTTTCTCCTTTCCTCCACTACTGCCATTTTTTGGTTTATTTGTTTTTGTTTTTTGTAGGATGCTAATTTCAATCCTTTCTCAATCCCTTCTCTATATATGTTCTAAAAACTTTCCATTTTTATTTATTTTGGTTTATTTTTTGAAAAAGGATTTCATTTAGCCCATGCTGGCCTTAGTTACCCTTAAACTTTTACCTTCCTTCTTCAGTCTCCTATTTCTGGTGTGCTAGGATCAAAGTAAATCCTCTGCCTTCTCATTCTTCTTCATCATTATCTTTTTTTCCCTGTATTTTTTTTGGGGGGGGGCAACATTCTCTGTAGCCCAGAATGACCTGAAACTAAGTAACCTAGGTAGACTCTGAACTCAGGGTGATCCTGTTGCTTGTTTCCCAAGTTCTAGTATTACAGGTATAAGCCACCACTTCTTTTTTTTTTTTTATTTCAGCTCATACAAACTTATTAGGAACACCAGTTCCCTCCCTTCCTCCTCCTCCCCCTGTACCCCCCCCCCGTACCCCCGGCTCCCCCTCCCCACCCCTCTCCCTCCCCATCCCCCAGTGCCTCCCGCCCCAATTCCCAGAGAGTCCTTTCTTGTGCATGTCTGATTTTCCTCTGGGCCCTCCTCTCCAATGACGTACAAGGACCCAGTGGCCTTTCCCTGAACCTTTTCCTGTGTTCCCCTTAGGTATAGGAACACTGCTGAAGCCACCACTTCTTAATGATGACCATGGATATAACATTAACATCCTAAATATAACAATCTAGTGTGAATTGATGGACCTTAGCTTCAACAATACATAAAACCTCTGCTGCTATAAAGCTGAGACTTTACTTTATATTGCTATTGTCACAAATCACATCCTTCTACCAAGTGTCAATTAATATAGACATAATGACTTTCTTAAATTTTTTTTTTGAGGCAGGCTCTCATCTGACCCAGGCTGACCTCCACTCTGTGACTGAGGAAAATCGTGAAATCCTCATCCTTCTGCCACTACCTCCCAAGTGCTGGGATTATCATCATATGCCATCTTGTCTGGTATTATCTGTTGTTTTATTAAGAATTTAATAAAATCAGTGTTCAGATCCTCAGATCCCATGTAAAAAATGAAAGTGGACATAGTGATCCACTTATAAATCCAGGCTTAGAAGTCAGAGACTTTCAGAGCAAACTGGCTAGCCAGCCTAACCCAATCGATGAGCTCTGAGTTTGACTGGAGTTCCTTTCTCAAAACAATACGGTAGAAGAGTGAACAAGGCAATTCCTGATTTCAATCTTGGGTTTCTATACAAATACATACATGTCCCCATGCACACACATGCATCCATACCCATGTAAACATTCAAACACACATGCATGTACTCATTCACACATAAACAAGAAAAAGGAAAAAAAATAAAAAGTTTAAAATGAAGACCAGATAAATTTTGAAACCATAATCTTGACATATCTGCTAACTAAAAAGTTACATAAAATACTCTTCCACTTTAATGGCCCTCTGTTCTTTCCCTAACTATATACCCAATAAAGATCTACAGATAGGCTCCTCTGCCTCAAGATATAAATTAACGGCAAAGAAATTAATGACATCTGCAAAGTATCCCCTATACACACTGCTACTGAATGAAAAAAATGAAAAAAGACAGACAGGACCATCAATATGATCAAGAGAATTCTGCCCATTTGACTGCACCTGAAATTCTAAAAATCCTGTCACCATAAGATTTCTATTACCAGCAGCTATTTGTTCTTCAACTTGAACTTAAGTCCCTTTATTTCCTAAGTCTCCAGGTTTACTCCATATTTGTGTGTGTGTGTGTGTGCGCGCGCGCGTGTGTGCGCGCACACACACATGCACATGTACACTTGTGTGTATGTGGGCATGTGTATGTAGAGGCCAGTGGACGACCTCAGGTATTGTTGCTCAAGAATTACTCACTTCGTTTTTTTGAGGATTGAGGCAGAGTTTATTAGAGGAGAGAAAGAATAGAGCTCACAGACTCCAGATATGGAGTACTATAAGGGGCAAGACACCCCAGAGAACTCGTGGACTCTAGACATGGAATCCATGAGGAACAAGGTGTGGAGTGCCATGAGGGGCAGGCACTTCATCTTGTTTTATTAAGACAGGGTCTCTCACTGTCCTGGAATATACCAAGTAGGACAAAATGATTGGCTGGCAAGCCAAGCCTCAGGGATCCATTTGTCTCTATGTCCCCAGCATTGGGTATACCAGTATGTGCTACCATATATGGCTTTTCTTATGTGGGTTGTGGGGACTGAAATCAGGTCCTTACAAATGAACTATTTCCTCAGTACCCTAACTAACTTTCTGATTTATCATTTTCTCATGTTCTATAAATTATGGGCGTGAGACAGACAGAAAGATACAAAATAGTATTTCTCGTACCTGCAGATGCTTGTGCATGGGCATCAGTATGTCGTTGGCAGACTTTAGTCAAAAATTCACTCACTTGACGCAAAGAAAGAGCATTATGCAGTGTTTCTAGGGGGTATATAGTAGGCACCATGGAGCACCCTTCAAATCCTGTTGGAAAAGAGTAAGAAAAGTCAATGTTATTCCTGCCAGATAGACCCCCAACTGCTCAAGAAAGATGGAGAATCCCTGAGAGCCAACAGGAGTCTGTGGCTTTAGGAGTATGGGGTATCAAAGAATTCCAGGAGAAGGAACTCTTTAGAGCGCCCAGGGAAGTCTATTTGTTTCACTGCATATTTTTCTAAAAAGTCTACCTGTTAAAATCTCCAAGTAAATGAAATCACCCCTCATCCTCTCTATGGAGAGTTTACAATGTCTCATGGTAAAGTCAATAGAAACCCAGTAGGGTCAGCACCAACACTGCTCTTGTACTTTCTGGGGAAATAAATCAAGGATCAAGAGGTAAGGAATTGAGATTGTAGATCTAACATGAGGCAGAGGAGTCATGGAGCTGGGCAGGAACAGCAAGATTTCACGTATCATGAATTAAAAAAAAGGGGAGAGGGAGATTAAGGAGAATGGCATGAAAACAGAGGAAGCTTCATGCAAATTTAGGAAGTGGAGAGAAAGGCTGGAATATCTGAATGCAAACTGGAGCATGCAATACACATGAAGCTCAGCTGAGGAAAACCACATGCATGAACAGGGTTGGGATAGAAATTCTTTCTTGGTCATTTCCATCACATCAAAGCTTCTCCCTTCTGCTCTATTGTGATCACCCTAGATTTGCTATGCTTTTTCTACTCCATTGGAAAGATGAGGCAATCCGTACTAGAAAAAAGTAATACTGACTCTTTAAACCAAAGAATATAGGTCTACCAGTTTGTGTAGGGTCAAAGGTAAACCACAATGTATGCCTCTACTATTAATGAGAAAAAAGGAAAATCAAGAAACATGCATCCTCACCACATTTTCAGTCCTCAATCTTTCCAATATTTCTTGCATATTTCCTTAAAGGAACTAACAGTAGATAGGGCAGCAACATCGATGCAGGACTTTGCCTCCTGTTTACTATTGACTAAAACTCCTAATTCAAAATCCTTATACCTGGTCATCTTCTTACATCTGACTCTGATCACCTCAAATGTTTACTATAGGTCTCTGTGGCTCAATTTCCCCTTGTAATTTAGTGGCAGGATGGCAAATGAGTCTCTAGTTCTTCAAGGTGGTTAGAAACATGTTTGGATTTGAAGATGAAGGTAGTAGAAGATTAGAGAGATAAGAACAGACTTTTAAAAAATGGACTCCAGGGCAAGAAACTACTCCTATACTGAACAGAATTGGAGATTGGTAACATTAGGGAGTAGTGAGAAAGGAGACTAGAAAAGGGACGAGCAGCCAATGCTATAACTACCAGGCAGCCTGGCCCCAAATGCATCCAAGCAACTAAATGCAAGTCACAGAACCTTAGGGCAAACAGGAAAAAGGGCTAGATAGGCTCTCCTGCCAGAAATGCAATAAGCAAAGCAATCAGTTCCAGCCAGGGTATTGGTAGCAGCCAGCCTGCGGCAGGGGGTACCGTAGAGGCACTCGGGGTCATCCTGGCCTGAGCGCAGCCAGTTCCGGAAGAGGCGCAGGTGGTAGGAGCACTGGTGCAGGTGGTGCGCCAGCGTGGCATCCAAGGAGACTGGCCGGCCCCTTGGGCAGTCAGAGGAAAAACTGCGCAGCAACCGGACGACAGGGTGCTGGTCATCCAGCAGTTCTGGAGGGGGCAGAGGGATCGTGGTAGGAAGCACAAAGATAAAGAAAAAGAAGAGGGAGAGACAATGAGGGGGGCACTGACTGACACAAGCATTACTGGGCAATAGGGGCCAATCGGATTTCAGGTAAGCTAAGGAAGAAACAGAGACGATTAGAGTCATTGGCCATTCCTTAAAGGGAAGAAGAGTGTTGGCGTCACACAGTAAGACTCAAAGAAGGGACTAGTGAGACCTCATCAGACAAGCCCTTCCCCTTCATTCTTGAGCATAAGCCAATCAGGGCTTGCTGATAGCAGTCACATCACTCTGGTAGGAGTGAGCTAATAATTTTATGGCTTGAAGCCTTGACTAGGACCATAGTACCTCTGGTAATTCTTAATTTAACTCTAGGTCCCACTTCTCAAATAAATTTATGAGGTTGGCAAAGAGGTGAAAAGACTGAAAATCATGCAGAGAAGAGGGTTAAGAATGGTATTTAATATTAAGGTAAGTCCAAAGATAAAAAGGTTCCTGAGGCTCAAGGTAGACCCTCTGGAAGCAAATTCTAAGAAAGCCACAGATGGGAATGGAGCCAAGCAGATAGCACAAAAGACTGGTAGGAAACCAGGTGCAGGACTCCTTTGAAACATTGCATGTGAAAGAAAAAAAAAAAAGAATCTGCTCTTGAAAATGTCAATGCTGACTAATTTTTCTTTACCTTACTCTTATTCAATAGACAATTTTAAAATATACACAAATCTCATCATGTGATCGAGACACTAAATCCATTACAGGGTCCAAAGGTTGGATAATTGTGCATTTTCTTTTCCGCTGGTGATGAGTCCAATTGCACTTGTGGGGCATGGAAGAGCTTTGATTCCAAATCTTCCGCTGCTTTATCTGCTTGGCAAACTTGGTTGGATTCATGAGATTCAGCTGCAAAGTTTGCAGCTACAAAGGCTGAAGGCATGTGGAGAAGGTTTGGAAGGCAGGGTAAATGAGATACCACAGTAAAGGATCTCGGAGAAAATGGGGCATAAGATTTGATGCGATGGTAAGAACTCGAATACAGGATGTTGGTATAGAAAAAATATGATCAAGGTAAGTGAGAGTGACTGCTAAAAACTCCCAGATCAGAATAAGTTCCACATGGTGATCCCTTGAGAATATGGTTTCCCAAGACTAGGTTTAGATGTCAGGAGCAATCTCAGCTCTACCTAACTAGTCTGATAAGCACGGACTAGACCAATTATCACACAATAACATGAGATCTTAGAACATAATGAACTTGACAAATCCATTAGGCAGCTCTGATCTTCTGGATGAGGCTGAGCAACTATCTTTATCACTGTATTAATTTGCTTTGCTGAGTTCAGTATACAGTTTAGTAATGAGCCACACTTGTGTGCTAGTTGTAGTCACAAGATGTGATGGCTCATCAGGAATAGAGTGGGAGTAGACTGAGGGCTATTCTTCCATTAAAATATGGACACAACACTGCCTTTCCTGCCTCCTTCCCAAAGCCAGGTCTAGTTTTTTTTCAGCTGCTGTTTCAAAGTCAGACATCATACAAAAGAGATGGTGATAATGGGACAGGAGGTTGGCACACTGCTATGAATAATCTGCTACAAGCAATTGCAGGCACAGCACCTACTCTGTAATCACTGAGTCATTCAAGCAAAACCTTGGCTATAGGGTAGAGTGTTCATGTTGTCTTAAGGACCAAGTTAAATTAAGATAATGTTTTTATCAAGAAATTCAAAAGTTCCAAATTTCTCCTGTTGCAACAAGTAGGTCCCAAATTTTGGCTTTGTAAATACAGTAACCTTCCAGCTCAACCACCAGAAAAACAAAGGAGGCCAGAAGATTCCTGAGGAAGTATGCAAGGGGCTGGAGGAAATCTTGGAATCCTGCACTACACTTGAATTATCCAGACCTTTCTTCCTTTCCTCCTATGGTTTGCTTTCTTTAGCTGGTGAGGCTGCTGACCAAGCCTTCCGACAACTAGAGATATAGGATCTGATTTTATGAACTTGGGTCTTTTCTTATGGTACCTAGAAACTATGAGATATGTGATTTAGCTCTGATTTAGGACTTGTCCTCCAAGTACCAGACTCGGGGTGGGGGGTGGTACATACAGTTCTACTGTGTGATAACTATGACATGTGAAAGTTGAAAAGCTTTGAAGCTATATGAGTAGCACAGACATGACACTCTAAATGGGACTTTTTGCTACAGGCACAGTGAGAGCTGAGGATGAGATTAAACCAAGTAAATATTGGTTGGCCAATCTAGGGAGAGATTTTCAGTGCTTAAAGGACATGCATGACCTGACTGAGCTAAAAATCTAATCCCTGCCATTGGCGAGGCAGCAGGGTACCAGCAGGGGGAGATTTTCTAGCCAAGAAATCAGGCTAATTTTACCTCTCTCTGAGAGTCTTAGTTCTTTAACAGAAGAATACTGTAGCTAACAAAGCTAGATTTACCCTAAGGACAAGATACAAAATAGAGAGAAAACTAAGAATAGGGAAGATAAAAGCACAATAAGAAATAAGCCTAGGATTCTCCTACCATAACTCACAAAGACCATAACCCTTTAGGGTGTGATGCACATAGACATAGTTCTTCAATATTCTTAAAACATTACTGATCCATTTTCTCTGAGTATGCTTTGCCACAGGTAGGCTAGGCCCTCATGGAAATTACATCTAAAGACTCAAGAGTCAAGAGCTGGGAATCAGGCTCAGTGACAGTGCATGTGGTTAGCATATACCAGCACCAACCCCTCTACAAACAAACAAATACCTCTCTCCTTTACCTACCACCTTCTATTCCCTTCTTTTTATCTTTCATCCCAAAGTAACCTGGGCTCTTGTTTTCTAGGCCTGGGCACTAGGTTAGTAGTAACATAAAGCAGATGTCAGGAGCACAAGAGTCACACAAAGTACACAAAATGGCAGGAGACAGGAACATGGTGTCAGAAAGTTATATATTCAAAGACCAAAGTCTTAATTAGTAGGCTTGGGAGTCAGTAACTGCAGCATTGCTCCAAAAAAGGAACAAACTTGTCATCAATCCCTTCAAAAGAGTTGGAGAATAAAATAGGAAGAACAAAACTAAAAGCTGAGGTGGCAGGGAAAGAAGAAATCAGCCCAAGCTAGGCAATTCTGTTCTCATTCTAAGAAGGGGGAAGGCTGTACACAGCCTGGCAGTCATGTGATAGGAAAGGGAGAGTTACAGTTGATGTTTTGGTAGTGATACTCACAAAAGTGATGTAATGATGGTGGTGGTGATTATGAAAGTCGCACCCTGAATTGCCACAGGATAGGTCAGCCAGGGTATAGCCAAGGCTGAGGTTATCACAAGGGGAATGTCCCAGGAGGGAATCTTAGTGAATGGCTCCTTCACAGAAAGCAGGGTGTCAACACAGTGGAAGTAGAGGCAAAGTCAGTGTCAGAACTCAGAGGTTAAGTGTCTGAAGGTAACATGATGAATAGGAATGATGTTGAGTCAGAAGCAAACGTACCGTTAGTCGGATGCTTTGCAAACGACACAGAAAATCGTTTTACGGCCGGGACAAACAAGAGCTCTGGGGAGAAAAGACATCATGGGGATTATACCCACCCCTGTGCCCACCCTCTGCTTTGGAATTTGCCCACAATGTACTCTTCTTTAGATTGTTGCATGACCTGGCCCCGTCCCAACCCCTTAGATTCCTGACCACAATCTTTCATTTGTTTCCTTTGATGTAATCTGCCATCAGTATCATCTCTGCCAAAATACAGTCCCACAAAACAACACTACTTTCACTACTATGTTTTCTTGCTTTGGAAATAGGATTTGTGTAGAAATTTTCTTCTCTTCCCCAGTCTCTTTCCAAGTAGCTGAACAACTTCCACATCCCTAAACCTGATTGCCTAGAATTTACTTAATCAAGACTCCACTGCATTCCTCCTGACCATGGATCATCCTCTTGGTCTTCCTTATCCCTACAGGCCAGAATCCAGGAAAGAGTACAAACTGATGCAGCAAGGCTGTATATGGGAGATTATGAAGGGATAAGCATAAATAAGTAGTATTTGTATGGTGAGAGGGAATGCAAATGGAGGGGTGAAAGGGGTCCTGGTTCCTTCTTCCATGTATTACCCATGAAGAAAATTTGCTACAAAGCTATTATCAATACCATCTTAAGAATGAATAGTTCTGGAGCTGTAATGCTGGCTGGAAAACAAGTTAAAAAAGAAGAGTTTCCCCCAAAACCCACCCACATACCATCTCGGTGCTTCAGACTGGCAGGTGGGAGCTTTTTGCCATGGCTGCGGGCGTAGTCCTGGAGGTTTGGAGCACTGGAGGAGCCGCCCAGCACTGTGGTGCTGAACAGTCCTGTGCACTGTGAGCCTGCAAGGCCGGGAGCACGTTAGTAGCCACGCAAAGCTGAATATACAAGTACACACAACTTTCAGTTCAACATCACAACACATACAGCCATTCAGTACCGCCACGACATGGCCATTCCACATAACCATGAAGAGTGTTTACTACTGTCCATAGTCACACCAGGCAAGCAAAGCAGGGATTCTCCTGAAGATCTACATGGCAGAGACAAAAAGCCACTATAAAAAGAGTATTAGTCATATTAGGTATTGGAAGCTACTGAGGTGGACTATGCTTTCCAAGTGGCTCTCAGAAGTACTAAAAGAATAGGTGAGTCTCTTTAGATCCCTCTGAACTTAATTCACTGCCATTTAACCTGGATAGAGATTTGAGAGTGATAGATCTGAAAGTAAAAAGCTTTGATTGAAACTAGAGACAGTTTTGGAGACTTGTACTCAGTTCTAAGGTCTTTATCCAATATTCCCTTCTTCCAGGACTTTTATTTTCCCAAGAATGAATGTATGAAAGTTGTGCTTTTAAAGCTGAGGGAGACTCAGAGACCATATGGTTCAACTTTCTCATTTTATAGGTGAAAACATAGATCCAAAGAGGGTCTCCTTTGCTCAAGGTCACACAATATGTTAGAGCTCAGAAGGACTGGGATCTAATAGCCTCTCTACACTGAGGATTAACTACATTCAATTAGAAAAGAAAAATTTTTTCCCATAGATTCTGAAATCAAGATGAATATAAATAGAAAGGCACATGAGAGGTCAGCTGATTATAACAGCATGCTTATTGTGTGCTAAGCACCCTATTAAGAAGGAAAGCAAAAAAAAAGACTTTTTTTCTGCTTTAAAATGTTAATTATCTTTTTTATTGTGATCAAAACCAGTTGTCTATACACATAAGTTTGAAGAAAGCAAAAAGAATTGTCAATTAGCAGAGTAAATAAAAAAACTTAAGAACCTCTGAAAACAGTAAGTATGTGTGTCACTGTCCCCAGTACCTGACCCATAGTAGAGACAGAACTTCACAGTATTCTTCTATAGCCCACAAGGATAGAGTGATCAGTGACACCTAAAACTCTTGGGAATTCCCTCTGCTTCCACATCCATTCTAGCCAAAACCATGGATTTGACTGGGGACTTTGTATTCATAGGACAGACAGAAAGGAGGGAAGTTTTCCTTTAGCAAACAGAAGACCAAGGTTCCAGTATTTCAAGGCCGCCAAAGAGACCAGAAAACTCAAGTAGCAAATTATTTCTACCCTGGAATTCTGGATCTTTCTATGCAGCAACTTTCCTTATATTTCGTGCTCAAACAGGCTGCAGAATGGAGTTTCAGAGAATAATACACATTGCTAAAGATGTCTGTTTTTCTTTACAGAAGTAAGAAGTAGCTGGTTCTATCCAGACCACTCTAAGTTCTGTCCTACATTTACTTCCTCTACTGAATCATTTTCTGGTGTAGTTATGCCAACTCTGCCCTGCCCAGTCCTCAGATCATCTCAGAGGGTGGTCTTTATCTTACCATTACCATCTGTCCACCAATTTTGTGCATCTCTACCTCTTTCTTATTCTGGTTTTTGCTTGCTTGCTTGTTTACTGTTTATTTTTGAGACTGGGGTTTCAAAATGTTTCCCATACTGGCTTTGAACCCCTGAGTTTTAGGGATCATTCTGTATCAGTCTCCCAAGTAGCTGGGACTACAGATGCACATGACTATACCCCAACTTCCTATGGCCAAACATACCTATCTACTTCTCCAGCCTATTTGAAATCTATTCTTTACTGGTTTTTTTTTTTCCTTCCTCAGCCTTTTGGATAAGATCATGTGTACTGGAGCATCTGGGACAGATATTTCGTCACTTAAGATCTCATACCCAAATCATCTAAATTACCCTAGAAAGTTATCAAAACTTTCTTCTACTTGCTGGTTCAAATGCCAAGTATTTTGGAACCAAGACATTAGGCACCAAGGTACCAAAAAGCAAGAAGACTTAAGACATTAAGACCAAAAAGAAAAAATGAGCCAGGGGAAAAAATTCAGACCCCACACAGTCATTTGTGACCTCCAATTCTAGTTACCAGTTCATATAGCACTGTTTTCAGAGACAGCCCCTTCCAAGGACCATCTCCCCCTTCCCAAAGAATATAATATCCTCTGAAGCTTTGTCCTTCCTGAAGTCTGTGTTCTTAGAAAAGGTCTAATGATGTTCTCCACCCCTTTTCAGGGATTAAAAAAAAAATCAAGAAACACTCCCTCGAAGTCCTGAGAGAAGCCTCTGCCGCTATACCAGTCTCAGATTCGTCCCTCAAGTTTCCAAAAGGAAAGGGAAAAAGTTACAGGATTAGGAAAGGAAGGAGGAAAGGGCACAGGAGGCATGAGGGACCACAGCAGGGATGTGAAAAACATGTTTCAGAGGAAGACAAGGCACAAGTTCTTTATATGAGAAATATGACAATTTTGGCATCACAAGTACCTCTACTTATACCTCTGTCACTGATAACTCTGAAGGTTCAGAGTCTCCATGCCCTTTGAGGTCTGGGCTAGACTGGAAGGACAGATATACAATGAGAGGGAAAGCCAGAAAAATGCCCTTCAGACAAGCAAACGGGGGTTGGTGAAGAAAACTAAAACATAAACACTTTCTTGGGATGGAAACAATCATCAGAGATCCAAATTCACACCTCACTATGTCTTCTCAAACTGCCTCCCCCCCATTTAACACTACCACCAGTCAGGTGGTTCCAATTTCCATAATAAAGATTTTTCCACAATAAATCTGAAAGACAGATAGGCAACCCTTTCCAACAACTGGTAGGAGATGTGAGAAAACCATACCTAGGCCACTCTGCTTCATCTCTGTTGGTGGCCGTGAAGATGAAAAGAGCCGGTAGCCACCAGGCCTTGAAGATGACGTCTCAGAAAGCACCTAAAGAAAAAGAAGTCTCTATTAATCATCTTGTTGCCTTAATCCTGGCGTATAAAACCCAGGTCCTGAATTCTTGCCCCTACAAAGCCAAGCAGTATCAGAAAGTTTAGAAGGCCTGAGAAGTTTTAGGGGTGAAGAGGAATAAAAAGGGAACATAGTACACTTTGCAATAAGGAATGTGTCTACGCTAGAAGTTACTTCTATTTCCAAAATGCAGGTCCTCACAATCCTCCCTCCCCAAATCTGAGAAATCATTGTTTCTTAATTTTACTTGTTCTTCTTAAATTCAGAAAGACAATTACAATGGCTCAGATACCAATGAAGTCTGGCCACCCTCTCTTCTTTCTGTGGGAACCAAGGTTACTATAACTACACTAAGTTTTATAGTAACTATTTTACTTCTGGATACATGAAACTGATTTTCCAAATGCCTGTGAAAGCCAATCATACGACCTCCAGCATTTCCCACCTAGATAGTGTCCTGCATCCCTAGATCCCCAAATGCAAAGATAGAAGGCAGGAAAGGAAGGTGAGGCAGGAAGAAACACCTGTGTGCAGGATGCCAGGTGAGTGGTGGACACAGCCCGGGGCTGTAGGCCGATGGCTGGGGAAGGCCGGGGGAGGTCTCCTGACCTCCTGCGGCGCCGTCCCCTCATGGGGATCAGGTCCAGGTTCCCCGTGCACTGCATGTTCATGACCTGTAATCAGACCGGGTGGAAAGCCGGTCACAGCTCCTTTAACCACCAAGCTCCCAAAGCCCCAGTGCCCACAGGGCAGAGCTTGCCAGAGAGCTGGAGAGGATGGCCAGCTTACAGTATAACTGCTATGAAGGTCCCAGGTTTTGTAGTCTAAAACAGTTCAAAAATATGAAATGATAAGAGATGAAAGAGGAATAGGGGGACTGCCGTTGATAAGGATAAGATAGTCCAATGCCTACAGAACAAGAAGAGGAACTATTAATATTATAAAGTTGTGTGACCAAGAAGCAGAGAGACTTTCTTACAAGGATGAAGAGTAAGTCCTGGGCAGCCATCATCATGGATCAGTAACTGAAAGGAAGGAATGTGATTACAACAGGAAGTTGAGACAGACTTGGTGGACCAGACCTCCCAACTTCTTGAGTGGATTTAGGAGGATCTTGAGTTCTAAGCCCAGACTGGCTACAGAGTGAGTACAAAGTTAGCCTTGATAAGTTAGCAAGACCTTGTCTTAAAATAAAGGGCTTGGGCTCAGTGGTAAAACACCTGGATAGCATGTGTGATGAGTTTGACCCCCAGCATCACTAAGAAAAATTTATCATATTTAAGGAAGCTTCCTGAAGAAGACAATCTCATCTAGCCTGAGAGATGATGCATAGAGAGCTCTCCTTTGCTAATGAGCTTAAATAAGAAAAATGGAGAGATGGAGAGATAGCTCAGGGGTTAGACTATCTTGACAGCAGAAGGTACTGAGTTCAGATCCCAGGCCTCATGTAAAAATGCCAAGTAGAAACAGCAGTGGCCTGCACTTCTGGCCCTGGTGGGCAGAGCCTGAGAAAGAGAGCAAAGTAAAAAGGAAGCAATGCAGGATGATTCCTGAAGTCACCCCTGGAGGACCAAAAGTGCCTTCACACACACACAATTAGTGAATAAATAAAGTTAAAGAAAAAAAAAGTTCCTGTTATCCTTGATTACATAGCAAGCTTGAGGCTGCCTGAGTTACATGAACTCCCTTTCAAAATAAATACAGAGTGAGATATTGCTTCAAACAATGACAAAATAAAATAAAACAGAGAGCTTGGGAGATGGCTCAGTGGGTAAAGAACTTGCTACCAAGCCTGGTGACCTGAGTTAGATTCTCAGAGGCCACATGGAAGGAGGAGAACTGACTCCTTCAAGCGTTCTCAGAACTCCACAAAACCACCATGACAAATGACTTTGAGATCAGCCGGGGCTAAAGTAGATCCTGTCTCAAAAAACAAAACAAAAACAAAAAAGAGTAACAATAACAACAAAAAAAGAAAATTGGATCAACACAACAGTGCAAAAGAGAACAACAGACAATGTAAATAGGGAAGACATTTTAAATGTGGGGGAACACCTCACTGATGGAAGATTACATGTTACTCTCTCCCTGTGATCTATTTCATATGAGTCTGTAGGATGTTGAAAGTACAATGAATCCCAAGTTATATCTACAAATCAAAGAAAACACTACATACCCTTTCTAAAGAAACTACCTAATTCCACCTCAAAATAACAGGAAGTAAAGAATGGTTCTGGAAAAGAGACTGTATTTTATTTTCCTGGTCTTTTCCAAAATCTGAAATGTAAATCTCTAATTCTATTTTTCTGAGATATTCACAAAGTGGAAAACCTAATTCCTGTAAGATAGAGACTCATCAGAGGGCCAGTTGAACAGATTTGTGAAGCCAGAGCAGTATCTAAATTGGCAAAGGCTCTGACACAGTGACAAATCATGACATCAAAAAGAGTGTCACTGGAGGAATTAAAAAGAAAAAAAAATGATTATCATTAGAACAAAGATGGAAAGTGTTTCCCAGAAAAAGACCAAAACAAAAACATTGGGAGTTAGCTATACGCCCTAGAAGATCAATATTAGTTACTTTCTCTAGATTAGAGAACTAGAACCGAATTTAGGGACTATGACAAATTCTAAAAATAGCAGAATACAGATGCAAGCAGAAAAACCTTCTCGAATAATAGACTTCTAGACTGATTCCTTTTCTGAAATAAAAGTATAGGCAGCCATAATGGTAATAAAGTGCCAAGTGTTTGCACATGGCTGAGCTATAGTTTTTGCCCAAGCCAACCAAGAGATTGGTATCAATTTTATTGTTACTACAGTTACTATTTAAAGAATATATAAGGCAGATATTACATATTCTACAGAAGGAAAAAAAAGGTGAGGCCTAAGACATTATCTGAGCAAGGTCACACAGCTTCTAAAAATCAAACTAAAGTGTTAACCCCAAGTTCATATGATATATACTATCCTTCCTTCTAAAGAACTGACTTTTTAGTCGCCCAAATGCCTCTTCAATTTCATTTCTTAAAACCTTACTTCTTAGGCGCCCCTCACTTTTTAACTCTTCAACATCATAAATACCAACCAGCTTAAAGAAGTTCTACTGGGAACCAGCTAAGAAAGAGAAGTATCAACCCAGGGAGGAGGAGTCTTATTTCAGGTCAAGGGGACTCAGAGGACACATGGATGTTTTTCTGTATTTGTACCCCATTGTCTTCTTTCCAAGACTATCTCATTACCTCCATGGAGCCAGCTTTTCGGTTACGAATGAGGGGTGATCTCCTCGGGAGGCCAAGGCCCTCGGTAGGCTGTGGTGAGGTCTGCAATGCCCGGTCTGGCTCATCTGATGCCTTCCCTGGACAAAGGTTCTCCATGCTGCCTTGATCTGTTTTTATTTCCTCATTCTGTTTTAATAATAGGCAAATAGAAGAGACATTGATAGCTTCTGTCTTCTTAATATCAAACTCTCCAGCCCTTTGAAGTTACCATGGATTACTTCTCGGTTTTCTAAGTCTTTCACTCACATCCTCTGACCCACCTCAGAAGAGGCTGGACGGAATCCATGGCCAGCTGGGGCAGTGCCTTCTTCTTCAACGCCTTTCACTCCAGGGCTGAAATGCAACTCCACATGGAAGCGCTCCTCTGACAAGGGGTCCTATGGGGCATCACCAAATGAAGGGGCAGTTGGTAGAACTGGCAAAACACGAGACAGGAGCAACAGAGAACTTGAGAGGATGCAACCTCTCAGACTGAGGTTTTAGTGTCCTTTTCCCAGTCTGGGGCTGGTATATGATAGCTTCCCTTTAACTATTAATGGGACCTCACTCCTCACCTCCCATCATTTACCATCTATACTCCACAAGACTTTCAAACTTCTAGTTCTACAACCCTTCCCCTATATTTCCCACAATAATTCCACTGCTATGGTATATATAATAGCATGTTAAAGACACCTTTGTGAAGGCAAAATGGAGAAGGTTTATATTATATATAACTATGTTAGAAGGAATAGGACTTGTAGCATTGTCCCAAACTCCATATTCTCTTTCCTGTTACAGTTAATGTCCTAGCTTATCTCTCTGGCTTCACATCATCCCAGAACATATGTTCTGCCCTAATAAGACCCTTCTGGATGCCTTGTGCCATATTGTGCCTAGATACTATCTCTAGATGGATTGTTTTCTCTCTGAAAATAAATTTAGTGTACAACAAAGAAAACAGTAGGAATAGCAGTAACAGAAGAAATACCTGCCTAAATATATGAAGTCCAAGATTAAGAAATTTGTTGCTATTTTTAATGAAAGTAGAAAGAAGGGGCCCTCTCCTCATCCCACCCTGCTTTCTCCTCACCCGTGTGTTGTCCTCATAAAGCATGATAACAATCTGGGTCATGTAGTTGAGTTCTGAGATAGCGCTAAGATAAGCCAAAGCTCGCTGCCATTGTGCATCCTGGGTCTCCTATCAAACACGAAAAAGCGGTGAGCCAATGCCCAAGGATGATTAAGGGAATGGGCAGGGAATCAAGGAGAATAGTGCAAGTTCATAGAAAAAGGAGGAGAAGAAGAAAAAGCAAAAGGAAGAAAGTGACAAATTCTGGGAAAGAATGTGCATAAGCTTAAAGAAGGAAAAAGATCCTTACATCAAGAAGTCCCCCATAACGGAAGACACTGAGTAGGGAGTGAACATGACTCTCACTGGTAAAATAGAGACGCGTTCGAACATGGCGGCCTGGGGACAGCACTCCACGGGAGTACCTGAAATAACAATTAAATCAGGCGCACAAAGTTAGATAGTCTTTTCCCATCTTTTATAACTTTCTCCTCCCATCCCCAAAACTTTTCTCCTTTCCATCCCAGGAACTATCTTGGCTCCCCAAGCTGTCCCAGCCTTGATTCCTCCAGGGTTCCCAACACGCCCCTCCCTCCATCCAGCTCCCCTCCCAGCCCTCCCTCACAGGGGATGCAGCTTGTTGACAGACTCATCCTCGTGGGTTCTCTGCAGGTCAAGTAGTATCTTCCGCAAAAGTGGAAGACAGAAGCCCACAGCAATTTCCATTTTTTCCTCCCGACTGATTCCATACTCCTAAGGGCCACAGGAAAGTAATAAATATATATCAGTGAATCCTGTTTCCTCTTGCTTCATATTCCCAACCCCACTGTCTGTTTTCAGCTCAGGTCTAAGAGTTCTTTCCTGTCTATCACATTCCCACTCTCCATATATTTTCTTTCATTTTTAGTATGTGTGTGTGTGTGTGTGTGTGTGTGTGTGTGTGTGTGTGTGTGTGTGTGAGAGAGAGAGAGAGAGAGAGAGAGAGAGAGAGAGAGAGAGAGAGAAAACACTATGTGTCCCTGTGGGGGACCAAGGGTGACTTCGGGAATCATCCTGAATTGCTTCTACCTCCTTTTTGCTTCGCTCTGGGATTTCCCAGGCTCCACCCACCAGGGCCAGAAGTGCAGACCACCCCATTTCCCGGCTGGCATTTTTACGTAGGATTTGGTATCCAATCTCAGGACATTCTGCTTGTGAAGCAGGGTCTTAACTGTGAGCCATCTCTATAGTCCCTATATACTTTCTTAATTAGCCTTGGAACTCACCCAGAGCCAAAGTGTACCCTGGCTCCTAAATCATACCTCTTTTCTATCTTTGCTCTCCTTTCTTCCCCAATTCCCTTATCTCTAACCTACTAGATGCCTCACATGAGACACACCTGGGGAATGACCACATCAGCCAGTGCCTTAGAAAGACGTAGCAATTCTGCTGTGCCTTGAAGTCCCAGACTCGCGTTGTGCTGTACATCATACTTGACACAGTCATAGATATCGGGGATCTTACTGATATCATAACGCCCACTCTTCTGTCGAAAGTCACGTTCTAGCTTGCTCCAACGTTGTAGCATTAGCTCTAGTGTCTCACTGTGGTAGAGTTGCAGGTCTGACAGAAAGGCAGGCAGTCAGACTTGACCTTAAATAAAAGACCCTGGCAACTCTGGAGTAAAACCAAAGCAATGAAGCTGTCTCAAACATTCAGGAAAAGAACGGGTAGCACCTCAGAAAAACATCCACACCTAAGATCTTAGAGGGAAGACAGTGGTACTCAGACCTACCTACAGAACTGGGATCCTGCATCCGTTCTTGGATCTGGTGGGTAAGGTTTTCAATCAGGTCAAATACCTGATCACAGACCTTCACAGGATTCTGGATTATAGTCATGGAGTTGAGCAGGGAAGTGCTTCCAGTGGGAGCCAGCTGTGGGGATAGAGATAAGGAAAGAAGGATAGATTCAATGTCGATTTCCTAGACTCCTCAACTCAAAAAAGTGACTGCCTGCAATTCAGATCTGTGTGTTGGAATACTTCAGTGAGTAGTCTTAGGCTACTGGGAATACTGGTAGTTCTGGGCTTTCAGACAAGTAGACTATGCTGGCAAACAATCATCTATGAGAGTCAAACTTAAAAAGTCTTGGGGCGGGGCTGGAGAGGTGGCTCAGGGGTTAAGCCTCCGCCTTGCAGGCGGAAGGTCCTGAGTTCGGATCCCAGATCCCACGTATAGACGCCAGGCGGAAGCGGGGGCGGCCTGCGCTTCTGGTCCTGGTAGGGCGGACGGAGCCTGTGAATCCTGGGGCAGAAGGAGGTGGAGGTGGCCATGGTGGTTCCCGATTCGTCCGTGGTTCTACACACACATACACGCACATACACACACACAGACACACACGCGCGCACACATACACACGCACATGTGCACAGTTGAATAAATAATAATAATAATAATTAAAAAAAAAGCCTTGGGGTGGTTCAATAGTTCAGGTAGAGTGCTTGCCTATTACATCTTAAGAGGACCTGGTTTAATCAGTGCTGCCAAAAACAAAAACAAAAAACAAAGGGCTGGCAAGACGGCTGAGTGGGTAAAAGTGTCTACACACAAACCTGGTAACTGAGTTCAATCCCTGGAGCCCGTGTAGAAGGAGAGAACCAATTTCTGAAAGTTGTCCTCTGACTTCCTCCGCATGTGTCATGAAATATATACACATTCTTTCTCTCTCTATCTCGCTCTCTTTCTCATTCTTAAATAAATAAATAAAATGTTTTTAAAATGTCTCAGCACCCAGAGAAAATAAAACATACTTAAGTACTTTTCTTGAGGACTATAGAATATACATGGAAAATGCTGAGGAATAAAGATTAATCCAAAATTCCTCAAAATCTCTACAGAATACTTTAATGAATATGTGTTAGAAAATAATACCTTGGCCTTGACTTATAGCAAAAGTGCTGCCTCAAGATTTTAAGACAGTCAAGCTTTTAGGACAGTCATATGAATAAGAAATGGGGACAAAGAAAGTAGACTGTTGGTAGAAGCAACAATTTTAAACTTCATTCTTACTAGAAAAAGGGGAAATTATCCTAGATCTTCTAGATCTGACATTAAACAATAAAGACTGGAAAAAAAGAAGCAAAAGTCAACCTCCTATCAAGTTGTTAACAGATGTGGAAAATGTGCTAATGTGTTTAGTCTATTTAAGAACATATCAGATGGCTGGAGATGCGGCTCAGTTGTTAAGAGTGCTTGCCTAGCATTTACAAAGTCCTGGGTTCCATTTCCAGCACCACATGAGACCAGGCATGGTGGTACACATGCCTTGTAATCCTGGCACTTGCAAGGTAGAAGTTCAAGATCATTCTAGACTATATATTGAAATCAAATATAGACACATATGACAATGTGAGGGTGCATAATGCTACTGAATTATAAAAATGGCTTAAGCAGTACTATAACTAAAAGAAAATAAATTTTAAAGGAAATCTGTCAAAATGATGTTTACAATGGTGGAAGAACCCTATTGGTCAACTGTGGCCTGGATATTCAGGGAAAAGAAAAATATATTCGTCAATGGTTCCTGCTGTGATTAATACTAAGAAGCAGTAGGTACTACAGTAGTTGACAGCCTGGGATCTAGAGCTAGACTCCTGGGATAAATATTACCTACATGACCTTGAAAAGGTGTTTAAATTTTTCAGAACCTAGATTTCCTCACCTGCAAAATGGGAGAAAGATAGTATAGTTCTAATACTTCTTAGGATAGGTTAAAGGTGGCTATTAATTGTTTCTCTCCTCTTCTTTTTTTAATGGTTCTCTACAATTTTATTTTATTTTTTATACACATTTTATTTTTGCCTAATCATACAAGCTCAATAGGTAACCCCATCCTCTCTTTCTCCCCTCCCCTTCCCCGTTATCTCCCATTGCACTCTTTCCCCTTCCCTCCTCTTTCTCACCCCCCTCCCTCCCTCTCTCCCTCTTCTTGAATAAGGGTCAGCCTAGTTTACTGCTTCACTAAATAAATAAATAAACAATCTAATGTTGTACTAATTTCAAAGCTAGGAGGTAAAGGCAAGTTCACTGCAAGTTCAAAGCTAGCCTGGACTCTGTAGCAAATATATTTGTGTGTGTGTGTGTGTAAATATATATATACACATATATGGAAGCTTCTGCTTTGGGTGATCTCTAAGCTTCCACTTAGAAAATCCAGCTGCTGTGCTAAAGAAATCCATTAGAAAAAAAAAAACAACTTGTGGAGAGGACAGACCCTGTGATTACAGGGAGGCATAAAGGAGAGAGCCAGCCTTCTAGAATTCCAGTCCAACCTCAAGATAATTACAGCCCCAACCAATACCTGACTAATTTTCGGAGAAAACCCAAGTAAGGCCAGTTGACACTAGAACTGTGAGAGATAATGACTAGCTATTCCAGGTTACCAGTTTTGGAGGGAGCTTTTTAATGTTGCAATAGATCATTGAGACATGCTCTTCTCTCAAGACTTGAGATCAGTTGTGCTTTGGAACCGAGAACTTTTTGGACTATAGAAGTTAAAATGCACATATACCATACAGCACAGGACACCTCCAGCAGGGCTTAGGGCACAACAAAACACATTAATATTTATACAGTAATGTATGACTATTTACACTAAGTAGGATAAATAAGGAAAGATTCTAAATATTATTGTGACAGTTCATATTAGGTCTTACTGCCAAATGAGTCAATATCAATCCATTTCTGAAATTATAGAAACAAGAGTTGAAGACATGTACTCACCTCAAAAACTGCTGTAAGTGCTACATGACATAATGTGTATAAATAACCTAAAATAGGGACTGGAAAATGACTCAGCAATTACAGCTCTTGCCAGGCGAGCACAAGGATGAACATGGCAGTTTGCCTATAATTCAGCCCCAGAAAGCTTTGGAATCTGGACATCACCAGTCAAACTAGTCCCATCTAGAACTCTGGATTTAAAGATCCAGTGTCAAAACAGTAAGGTAGAAGAACAATCAAGGATGATTCTTAATATCACCCTTGGGCATCCACATACATGCATACTCTCATACATACACATGCACATGCGTGTACACACTCTATATATATACATAAACATGAGAAAACAGAAAAATAGGGCTGGAGAGATGACTCAGGGAGTAAGCCTCTGCTTTGCAAGCAGAAGGACCTGAGTTCTGATTCCAGATTCCATGTAAAAACTCCAGGCAGAAAAGGAGGTGCCCCAGGAAAGTATAGCCTAGGAAACTCCAGAGTAAAGCCAAAAGGAGGAAGACAATCCAGGATGATTCCCAAAGTCACCCTTGGGCCTCTGTGGTTTATCAGTGCCTTCTAATAAACACAGACACACACAGACACATACACACACACAAATGCCTGGCATATTGTAAGTACTATTATGCTGGTCACTATTATTTAGAATTCTAGGAATTTCGGGTCCAGTATACATGGGGTACAGACAGAATGAGGGTCTGACCTGATCATAGTCCTCAGGGCCAAAAGGTGCATCCTGCTGCAAAATGTGGTGCAGCCGAGCCTTCACCCGGTGCTGACAACTGCTCAAGGAATCACTGTCACTGTCCAGGAGACCATTCATGTTGGCACTCTTCACCATTTGTACCAGAATGGGTGTCAGCTCTCCTTCTAGAGCCAGGAGGCCCTGGAAGGGAAGCACAAATCTGTTAGTTTCTCTTCCTGGCCGGACATCTTAGGCCTGGAGGGTACTAGCCATGGGATGGTGAATTAGGTTGAAGAGGTCTATCCATCAACTATTCTTAGCTCCACTCGGTAGAAGAGAAGGAGTCAGACACAAGTAAATTTCTCGGACTTAGCATAGAAACACCTTAACATTTCCTAGCTAGTCCTTCAATCTCTGCCTCTAACAGAAGCAGAGATGGTAGAAGTACTGTACTTTTGCAAAAGCAGCAGCAGTCATCTGGACACGGCCCTCGTCAGACGCATAGATCTTGAGGTCATGACGGAAAGTGCTATGGAGACGAAGCAGTCCACAACCAGGGAAACCGGCATAGTCGCCTAGAGCAAAGGGGAATTTCGGAAACATATTTTGATAAATGCCTACTCGGAATTTCCCCGTTAGCTTCCCCACTGCCTCTGTCCCCTCATTTTCCTTACTTTATTCTCTACTGGTCATATCCTAGCTCTGCCAGACACTCTCAAACACTCACCCTGGCCTCCAGGGTACATGCAGCGAAAAGCTCGCCCCAGCTCCTCAGCCTGAACACGGCCATCAGGCGTCAGTTCTCCACCCCACTTCAGCACCAGCAACAGAGATGGTGCCAGAGTCTTCTTCTGTTGATCTGAGTGAGGGAAGAAGGGACAACAGGTAGACCTATATCTAAGGAAAATGGTGGGAACATGCAAATGGCAGGTCTTCTAACAAGAACACAATTCCACGTAGGGGTCATCTACAGGTTCAAGAATAAGTCATTCTAGGGTGCCTGTCCTTCATGGCACTCCAAGTCTGGAGTCCACGAGTTCTTTTCTAGCTCCTTGCCCCTCATGGATTCCATGCCTGGAGCCCAGGAGTTCTCCAGGCTGCTCTGGCACCTCATGACACTACCCATTCTTTCTCTTCTCTAATAAACTCTATCTTAATCCTCAAAAAAAAAAGGTAAGTAATTCTAGCATTTGGAAGACTGAAACAGTAGGACTGTTGTAAATTCAAGATCAGCTGAGACAACATTCCAAGACCCTATCTCAATACAAAAACAAAAAAAAAGAACAAAACAAAACAAAAAACAAAATTAAGAGATCACGAGGGGGGCTGGAGAGGTGGCTCAGGGATTAAGCCTCTGCCTTGCAGGCAGAAGGTCCTGAGTTCGGATCCTAGACCCCATGTATAGATGGTGGGCAGAAGCGGGGGCAGCCTGCGTTTCTGGTCCTGGTAGGGCAGAGCCTGTGAATCCCAGGGCAGAGTAAACGAGGAGGAGGTGGAGGCATCCATGGTAGTTCCGGAATTCGCCCGTGGTTCTATACACACACACACACACACACACACACACACACTCTCTCTCTCTCTCTCTCTCATACACACTCACATGCACAATCGAATAAATAATTAAAAAAAAAGAGAGAGATCACAACGGAATGGAGAGGAAAAGGAAATGAGCTCTTACCTTGCTCCTCATTAGAACCTTTCACTCCGTGAGGGTAGTAAGTTAATTGCACCTTCCGATTGATACCTGAGAAGTGGCCATACCTGCAGGGGAGAGCCACAAGTTACTTTCTGCCCCAGTACCCTAGTCTTCATGTTGGTGCTTCCTTTTTGCTATCTATCCCCTTTCTCACATTTCCAACACAGATTTCAACTGCTCCAGCTTCCCAGTCTTCTCCTCAATCTCGCCACCTGGTTCTCTCTCTAGCTCAGTCAACAGCAGCCTTGTGATGTCCAGCACCTCCTAGAGGAAAGCACAGGGATCCATGCAGGGGGCCAAGCTTGGGCTGGCCACATTCCATCCTGTCTCTCATTAATCCCACACCCTCTCTCTTTCTTCTGTACCTCACCTGGAGCTGCTCAGGCCTCTTGAGTTTTAATTTCCCTGTCTTGTACCCACCATGTTTTTCAAATAAAGCAAAAAACCTAAAGAGATAACGAATAAGATCAGAGCCTCAGAGAGCCGTTCACCCACCTCCTTAGCAAAGAGCTATCTGTCTAAATTAGGGTGTCCTTCCTACCTTGGGTGTGTCACCTCCATCTTCATTTTCTGCTTCGGGGTACGATCCCCATGACGGATAATTGCAATGACGCATCGAAGTTCCATCCTAAGATCAGGAATTAGGTGGCATTAAAGGGACCTTATCTAGTAGAGGGCCAAGCACCATCACGGTCTGGCTTAAGGAATCACATATTTTATGTACGTCACTACAGAGTTTTAACTTTTACCTACATAGTGCCAGATGTGGTAGGGACAATGGGAATGTCCTCAGCCTCTGTGGGGATGGACCATGGAATCTGGAACTGTGGAGCAAGTTCCCGCATGATGGTATTCCTATAAAGAGAAACGTGAAAAAGTGAATAAAGCACTATGTATAAAGCAGACACCTTGCATGCATGCACATGCACACACACGAAAAACATTCTATATAAATCCCAAAAGCATACAAACAAAAATCCGACATTTGAGGCAAAAAACAAATGCATGGGAACGATAAGCCTCAAGTATGGTTATGGTTCCTCTAGGTATAGAAGAGAGGATTTAACCTGGGCTAGTTTGCAGGGACTTCGACTAAATTCTTTCCTTCCTTCCTTTTTTTTTTTTTTGAACAGGGTCTCACATAGCTCAAGATGACCCCTAAACTTACCCTACAGTGAGAGTCAACCTTGAACTCCTTATGTGCCTCCTGCCTTTACATCCTAAATGTTGGGATTACAGGCACACACCACCATGACTATCTCATATATTATTTTTTTATTCTTTAACGTGTGTGGAGTTCATATTTTTAGATATTATATTTATTTGTTAGAGATTAAGCAGGAATGTGCATGCCACAGCACATGTGTAGAGATCAGAAGACAACTTTTGGAAATTGGTTCATTGAGACTCACCGTATTTTATCGTTCCTTGTAGTGTTTGAGAAGTTTAAGTGTCACATGCTGGTATTTTTAAAGCTAACTGCTAAACAAGATTATAGTATGCTCACATATAGTAAAATAAATATAACTTATTTGTTCATGAAAAATACAATCTGTTGTATGTAGAACTGTTAATAGTGGTCATCTCTAAGGAATGCAGTATTGGGATGGCAAAGGGACTAAGAAAACTTTTCTCTGTTTTCCTTTTTGATTTTTAAGCTGTTTACAATATTTAAAATAAAGCAAATACTAGCTTCTTTAATTTTTCTTTTCTTTCACACAGAAGTCTATGTATCCTAGGTTGGCCTCAAACTTACTATGTAATTAAGAATGACCTTGAACTTCTTTCTGATCCTTCTGCTTCTACCTCCACAGTACTGGGATTATAGCCATGTCACCTAGCCCAGTTTATGGGATGCTGAGGATGGAACTCAGTTCTTGCACGCTAAGCAAAAACTCTCCCAACTGAGCTACATCTCCAGATCAGAGCAAGGGTCTTATCCCTCTTCCCTAAACCCATACCCCTACCCCAGTCCACTGTGTTTCTTACCCGAGAATCTTGGCACAATCATCATAGTATTTCATTGAATTCTTGACAAAGCTAAAGCCATTGACATCACACACGAAGGAATGACCATTGGCACGAAGAAGGTCAAATCCACAAACCGTTTGCTTCAGGGGGGGAAAAAGGCAAGATTAAAGTAAAGTCTTGTCTCCCTCATTCCACAACCCTCACTCATGAGCCTTGCCTTACCTTAAAAGCTACGCAGACCTTCCTGGCCACTAGCTTTTCCATGGCAGTCAGCATGACTGGATATCGAACTTCTTTCCCTTCACTGTCTCGTTCGACCTTCCCATCCAAAGCTGGAGATTTTCTAGCTTCAGCATGAGCATAATCTGGCCCCACTGTATACACCTGCAGGTACATAGCATCACTGAGTATGTCCACTGCTCACCCTGTATATGAGAAGACAACATGAGCACTAGGTCTGTAGACTGATTTGGATTACAAAAACCAAACCAAAACAAAAAATCTCTAAGCACTACAAATATGGAGAATATGTTGTCACTGGGCCTTACTAAGATATTATGAAGGTATCTTCTAAGGACTCTGGCACTACTGTCCAGTTCTTATTAAACAAAAATTTATCAAAATTGTACCATTTCCTACACTACCTTGCCCTTGTTCTGATAGCGAAAATGAAAATGTCTCTACATCCTTCACTTGTTATTTTCCCTTGAATATGAAAGCCAACCGAATTCATATTTTATTTCCTGAAATTCCTTCCTCATACAATCTCACTTGCTTCCCAAGCACTGCATTTCACCCAGACATTTATAACATCTTAAGTCCCTGTATCCACCATAACCTTGACATCTGTGCCATCTGTTGGCATAAACTCTTCATAGATGTATGACCCCGTTTTTCGGACACTGCTTTCAGGAGAGTAAACGCTGCTTCGGCTGCCAATCTTTAGGAGAAAAGAAAAGAGGGAAAAAATTGCTTTGACTCTCAGGCTTTGCCCCCAAATTCTTCTACCTCTCTGACTTTTCAGATGTTCAAATGTCTAACATACCTTACGGAAGAGGCGCTGGCTTCCTCCCCCAGCTGAGCTTGGGTAGTAGATGTAAACATTGTGGTCCTCTGCACTCACTGGCTTCTCCACAAAGGGCTTGGGAAAGACAGCTCCATTGACCTCTACCTGGTCTTCACCTTCTATCAGGTTGCACTCTGAAAGGTGGTTATATGATCATTCCTAGGGGCTAAGGTTGTATAATAATTCAAACTCACATTTTTCCAAGGTTTTAATCTATATGACACTCAAAATTTTATAACCATGTCATAAATGATATTTATTATGATAATACTTATAGATATGATAATTATATACAGAGATATGATAATGTCTACATAACAGGTCAAAGGCTCTGTCTAAAGACCCACGATTCTAACTCTACCCATAATTCAATAGCTAAAACCCATACAGATATGTGAAATACAAAAGATGTCTAGAAGACAAATGCTAGGCTAAATTATGGAAATCAAGGCAGGGATGGACTAGACAAGGGTAGGTACTTACCCTCAGGACAGGCAGGGTCGCGGTTGAGCACAGCATACCGAGGCAGATCAATACCTTCCTCCTGCAGGATCCGGTACACCTCCCTCCTGTCACCCCCCAAATAAATTAGCCAGGAGAAGTATGGAGGTGACTAAGGGAAAATACTAATGATTTCACTTGCATAGGGAATCAAAACTTAATAGCATATGGTACAAAAATTTGGCATGTTTATCTGATTCTGCCCCTCCCACAGTGAACTCCCTAAATGGGCATAATCTCAGGGTCACCCACCCCACTGGTCCATAAGAAGCTATACCTATCTTGGATGTAATACTGCATGGCCAGATCATTGATAAGAAAGGGGTTTCGAAGCTTGGAGTAAGCAACAGCCTTGTCCAGAGGAAAGCCTGGGATGGAGAAAGGAAACAGAAACCAAAGAAAGAAAATGAAAAAGACAGGATGAGAAAACAGCAAGGGACAGTGACATATTAGAGTTAGCAGTGGCCACTGAGCTCCTCTAAGCATTACTTATCATTCAGTTTCACAACTATATTATTTAACAGGAAAAAAATGTAACTAAATGAAGGATCCCTCCAATTCTGCGAGAGAGCCTTACAAGTTACTTGAGGGCAGAAGGTTTTAAACTCCCCCAACTACTTGCAAACCCCTCTACACGGTTCTCCAGCATGTTGGGAGGAGCTGATGGCTTCTTACTAATAAGACATAAAGGACTTCATCCCCAATCCAGCTTTCCCACCACCATATTTACTATCTCCCTTCCAAGATCCCAACCTTTGGAGTGAAAGGAAATGAGGCAGTGGCAGGATGGCCAGTTTTCCACAGGTTCATTGAGAATCACATCTTCTCCCAGGATAATGACAGTCAGGTAGTCAAATCGGCAGAGTCGCTCTAGGATTTGAGTCATTGGCTTGGACTTGGATTTCTTGGTCATGGCACAGATGCCAACAATAATTTGAGGTTCTGGAGGCTTCAGAAAAGAAGTTGTATCAGGAACTTTGGAAGTTCCCACTTATATCACCCCTGAAGGAGAACAGTTTCTTGTGAGAACCTAAGGAATAAATGGTACCACATATTGCAGAGCCTTTTCACTATAGGAAAGTGTGGTCAGGTCAAAGAGACAGAGTGATCATGAGTCAACAGAAGGACCACGCAAGAGCAGCAGTTTCAAAAAGAGGCCATTGACAAATCTCAACTGCCCTCCGCCTCTAACTAAGACTCTATACCTGGAAAGAACAGGGAAGTGTCTTCTCTAGTAGAATCTCAATTCGCTGTTGGTGGAGGAGGGCCCTACACTAAACCACATCATTTCCCCTAGTCTTACCACTTCATCCTCCTCGTCCTCAAGGAGCTCGCTGTCGCTTTCTTCCGACCTCATGCCTATTCCACAGGTGCCCAGCCCTTCATCTCCAGCTCCAAGAAAAAAGTGGGCCGTGTTTTCGTCCTCACTGGCCGTCAACGACCACATCCCCGCCGGAACACCCACTCATCCCGCTCTGCAGAAAAGAGCATCACGAGTTCAGAATTCAAGACCCCTTGAAGAGAGACACAGGGAACTAGAAATAAAATGGCACTACAAGGATACAAGAGGATAAAAGCAAGCAAGCTGCAGAAAGGCTAACAACTAAGGAAACTATAAACCCTTTGACATGACTAAAAAGGGAGAAAAGCAAGGAGTTCCTTTTTTTCCATTTGCCCCACCCCAACCAAGAAATTGGTAAGATCACAAAATTAAGCCTTACAATGCTGGCATGTCCCTGATTCTGCCAGCTGGAAACAATATTAACTCCAAGCAGCAAATCGGAAAGACATTTCTTCAAGGAAGGCTACTGTTGATTCCTACCAAAAGAAGGTTAGAGTGACATTTCAAACTTTGGATTTATTCCACAATGTTCCTAGCTCTTTCCACTTCTACGCAAATTACTGAAGTAAAGTGTTTAATTAATTCAAGAGCAGAGGAATATTATAATTCAGTAACCACTGCCTTTTAAAATGTTTTATTTATTTGAGATACAGGGGTGCATAAATGTACTATGTGGGCTTCTAGGGACTGAATTCAGGTCTCTAGGTTTGCAAGCAGGCGTCTTACCCACTGAGTTATCTCACCAGCTCAGTCTCAACCTTTCAACCCCATCTTCATTACTACTTAACATTAATTCAAGAAAATTTATTAAGGGCAGCATATATTCTCTGCATTATGGAAAAATACTAAGGTTCCCAATGTGCCCACTTTCTCCTTCACCTACTCCATCTTAAAAGACATATCAGAATCCTGAAAAGTCAGTTCAAGGAAAGAAGTCTAGTGCTTGTTGGGAGGTTGGGAGGACAGGCATTCCCACGCTGTTTTCAATCCATTCTCAAATTAAATCTCAATATATCATCCTCTGCTACTACAAAAAAGCGCTAGTCTAAGGCTAGGTCTTTTTGTGCCAGGAACTATGATTAAAAAAAAAAACCCTTAAGACTATATTGATAAGAATGTCTTAAGACTGAGTCAGAATAAGCTGACAGTTCCATTTCTGCATGCGTATTTACACCTAGAGTTTCAGTTTTTATCCAGGTGTGCTTTTGCCATACCAGGTTATTAGAACTAGAAAGGTGCTTTGCTGATGTTTAGTAAGCAGAGAACAGAGATGCTTTTAATCCTTCTAAAATAGATATGGAAACCTCCAAAAAGAACTATCTAGTCCAAAATACTAGAATTACCAAGGCGGAGAAACTCTCCTTTAGAGAAACTCATATATAAAAAGAGATATGCAAGCGTGTTCTTTACCTTCTTAACATGTTGATAATGGGAAAAGCTAAAAAACATTCTAGATGCCATAGGTGAAAAGAATGAAAAAATACAATACAGTATGTAGAAATAAACTAGTATCAATTTAAAAAGTGAGTAAGTTATATGCAACAGGTTTTAAACACAAATGCAGAGTCATACATGTAATACAAAAGACTGTATAGTATGTTCATAAAAATTGAAAAACATGAAATGAAAGATATCAAATTGGTGGTGGTGGTTACCTTTGAGAAAAGAAGAGAATGGAACGAAAGGATTCAAACCTGTGCAACCTTGCCATGTCTACTTTCTAAACTCAAAGAGCTCTGAAGAAAAAGCACAAAAGACTAATATTTTCCAGTAGTGATTTTTTGGAACACGATCATCCATTTTCCAAAACTAAAATCAAATCACATGGAGGCCTGAGAGATAGCTCAGTGGTAGGAGCCTGCTCATAAACCTGGAGACCTGACTTTGATCCCTGGAAGCCCACATGGTGGAAGGACAGAACTGACTTCCTCTGACCTGCACCCATATGCCAAGGAATGCATGTCTGTTCTCTTTCATAAATATTTTTAAAAATTACAGAGGCAAAGTACTAAAAAAATTAAATCATACAGCAGAAAATGTCCATTTTTTTATGTAAGTTCTCAAAAACAACGACAATTCTATTGAATGAGTCCATAAACTCTTTAAGGAAGTTTACTCTTAAGACTTTTTAATTCCTTCACAACTGGGATTGCACTTGGATTAGAAAGTTATAAATGACCTTTTATATAGACCTTGACCTTTTATATAGACCTATGCTGTTTCCATAGTGCAGCCATCACCTATATACCTTATGCAATTAGAATTCTATTGCACTCTTTATGCTTTCTCTGAAGGAGATACTTTCTCTAAGATTCCTAACTCTTTCTTTCCCAGTGTCTTCTGGATTTTTTTTCCCCCAAATGTACAGCCACAGTCTTGAAATCCCATTACAACTCTACAGTGGAAAATAATATGAGAGGATGAGTATGCTCAGAAACAGACTGAAAGGAGATGAAGGTCCAAATTCATAGTTAGCAAAGCAAAAATTAGAAGCCTGACAGAAATAGCTATGAAACAAGCCCTGATTTATTTAGATGTCCTTCTGGGAGAAGTGGGGGTCTAATGTGGTGTTTCAAAAACCACTTTCCTGTTTTCTGTGCTCTTTCCCCTTCATTGTCTTTCCCAAACATTGTTACATAAGAAAATTTCACACTCTACAGTGGGCTAAAGGACAAACTTACTATGGGACAGACCAACAAAGACAGCAAGGGAGGGAAGAAAGGAGTAGGGAAGAAAGGGGAAAAGAAGAGGCACTCATCTCAGGAGTACTTGTGCTAAATCAGATCTGGAGAAGGGTACAGGGAGGGTAAACTGTCTTCTTTATCCCTTAGAATTAGGGCCCTTTGCATAACTGAATCACCTTGCACTTCATGGAGGGCTTCAACAGAAGAACTGCTTCCAACACTGAGAAACCAACAATACTATGTCTTTCCCATCTCCCCCGCCCCCTCTTTTTTTTTTTTTTTTTTGGAGGATTAAGGCAGAGTTTATTAGAACAGAGAAAGGACAGAACTCAAACTCCAAACATGGAGTACCATGAAGGGCAAGGATGCCTTGGAGAACTCAGGGACTCCGGACGTGGAGTGCCATTAGGGGCAGGCACCTCCCTCTTTTTTGTAGTTGTTTTTGAGTTAAGAGTCTCAGTTTGTTGTTCTGGCCTGAAACTCATTATGTAGCCCAGGGTGGCTTCAAAAGAAAATCAATCCTGCCTCCATCTCTCCAGTGTTGGGATTATAGGCGTGAGCCACCCAACACCTGGCTTCTCACTACCTCCTAAACGCAGAATTTATATGTTGCTGTGTTCTTAGTATAAACTCACTCATCCTACCTTCTTTTCCCAGTTTGTTATAATGACTCTTCATTGACTCCTTTACGCTCCCCACACTGTTGCACCTCACTAGTCAATTACCACAAATAGCTCTCTGTCAGTCCTCCTGCTCAGAGATTTCCCAGCAAAACAATACTCCAAACCTTCACATGAGTCATCACACTTGTTTTTAACAGCATATACGTTTTTTTATAAAATATGCATGTATTTTTGAGACCAAGCCTGTGCAGCCCAAGCTGACCTTGAACTCAGGATCTTCCTGTCTCAACCTCTGGAGGGCACTTGGTGACATCTTTACGCTGAACCCACTGAACCCACGTCAGTCCGAGGTCCGTTCTGTCCTTACACTAGCCTAACCCACGGTTCGCAGCAACCCACTCCCCAGCCGATCGTCTCCCGTGCACATACAGCCTCTCGCTTACTCCACCCCCCACCCCCGCAGCTCCCCCCGCTTCTGGCGCTGGTGCGCGGAGCCCCCCCACTTCGTCCCGCGCACTAGCCCCGGATCCCCCCGCAGACCCCTCCAGTCACCCGACTTCCCAGCCGCTCCGACCGGCACCCCGTACATGCCCACCGCAGTCCCCCCTCCTTCCGCTCTTCCGGACCACGCAGTCGGTGGTCCTCTCCCATAGCACCCCCTCTTCCTTCCGCAGACCTGTCCCCGCCGACCCCCTCTGCGGGGCTCCCTCACGCCGCAGCGGGTCGCGAATCCCGCCCTCCCGTCCGACTTCTCTCGCCTTTGCCCGCCCCCGCCTCGCTCCCCCTGCGCTGACATTGAGGCCTGTCGGCCCGGCCTCCACCAGAGGCTGTGCCCACCGGGTGCCACCCTCGGCCCCGGGCACCGAGCCGGCCGGCTCGGCCGAGCCCACCCCTCAGCTACCGCCCCCGGCCCAGCCACTCCCCCACCGCCCCCGGCCCGCACTCACCCGCCTCCCTCCGCTCGCGCAGCCGAACCTGCCGTCGGCGACACCTGACAGCGGCCCAATCAAAGCGCGACTTCTTTGCAGCGAAGCCAATCAGCGGAGGGCGCGCACCGGCCACAGTCAGGCTGCGTTGGCCGGCGCTTCTGCGCGGAGGAGGGCGGCCCCCTAGTGGCGCTTCGCGGGAGTGCAGCCCGGGGCTGCCGGCTTCCGAGTGCTACTGCGCGGTTGCCACTGACTCCATCCTCCGTCTCTAAGCACAGAGGCGGTCCAGGGAGACCAATGAAAGCAAGAAAGAGAAAAAAGCATGAGTCAAAATGTGTGCCAGTGTACCTGAGTCTTCTGTTTGTTTTGTAAGACAAAACGGCATATGCCATGAAGCCAGTAAACACTTACTGAAAATATGAAAGAGATAGGAACGCCAGAGACAGACAAAAATGACGGAAGCAGATTAAAGTTAGAAGAGCGGAGAGGCCGATTTATGAAGAATAAAAGAAAACGATGTATATGAAAAACTGGAAAAACTGAGTCCTATCTTTGCACCATGCTTCTGTTTGTTCTCTAGACCTGAAAAGTGCAAAACTGGATTTGAATCCTGCCCTTACCATTAATAGCTGTATAGCTTTTGGAAAGTCACTTAAACACCTCATTTATACAGGACTGATGGTTGTGATAAAGTACCTAACAAAGAGCTATTTCAAGGAAGAGAGTTTTAGTTTGATGCAGAATTTCAAAGGATCTAGTCGATGGCTCCTTAGCTCTATTGCTTTGGCTCTGACACAAGGCAGAAAGAACATCATGGTGACAGGCTCGTGGTAGAGCAAAGCAGTTTGCTTCGTGATTCCATCTAGGGACCCAGGTCCTCCTTTATACTTTCCAATAATGCCATCGCAATATGAATCCATCAAGGAATAAATGTAGGTCAGAGTTATCACAATCCAGTCTATCCCCAAAAAGTATCTCATCGAGTCCCACATGGGGGACACTTCTTATCCAAATGTAATCGACACAGATCATATGAAAGCTTTTTGCATGTATGTCCTTGAATCTTTACTTTGGCTTCTATGATCAAGATAGTCTCAAGTTCCCCATTTCTTCTCTATGACTTCAGGCCACGTGATTCATGACACTAACTCCCCAAGGCCTCCTGAATGAAAAGAGGTGATTCTAAGGACAGGATCTAAGTTTCTAGTTCATCCTCAGAGGTATATTTCCTCTACCACTCTAACTCTTCCCACAAGTTATTACAGCATCTTCCAAGTATTAAAATACCCTTATGACTCCCCCTAAAAATGTAAACTCTGGTTCCAAGTCACACATTGAAATGATTCAATTCAAGGAAATAATGTATACAAAAGTTTCTCATGGGCCAGTAAGATGGTTCAGTGGTAAAGGGACTTGCTAGCAAACCTAGTAACCTAAGTTCAATCCCTGAAACCTAATTAAAGGTGGTAGGAGAGAACTCCACAAAGGTGTGCTGACCATATATATGTCATGGCACAGAATGTACACACACACACACACATACACACACAGAGTAAATAAATAAATTTCCTTGTAATGCCAAAGAGCTGGCTCAGTGGGTAAAGGCACTTGCCATAAAAGCCTGATAACTAAAGATCAATCCTCAGAACTCATATGAAGGTAGACAGAAAGAACCAACTCCACAGTTATCCTCCAGCCTCCACATATATGCTGCAGCACACACACACTATAATAATTTAAAATTGTAAAAGTTCGTTGTAATTGGAAAATGCTTTAAAATGATAAATATTGACAATAACAATTATTATCAAATAAATCAAATAACATATATATTGGTTCTTCCCATATGTAGCAGGATTTTTAAATGAATAGCAATAAATTATACACCTCTGAAGGACTCACAAAGAGTAAGAAAAGTACGCAAATACATGTATTTTCTCAGTGGAGCTATTATTTTAATTTAGGCATTCCAAACTGGAATAGCTTCTGTACTTTGATATAGTATTTATTTCTCCTTCCGTTATCTCTTTTCCTGTCCCCTATCTTTTCCATACCTTCTCTGTCAAATAACAGCCTTACTGCTCTGCAAGATTATCTCCCTCTTTTATCTGGATAAATATACCTCATGCCAGTAATTATACTGACTTAATTATACATACCCTTTCACCTAGGTAATGAGCACCCACAGCACAGGTAACTTTTTTTTTTTTTTTGGTCTCTCCAAAAGTGACCACATTCTAACTGCAGACCTTGGCCTGTTCTCTGGTAACTGCTTCTTTATTGGGAGAAAGGGTTAAGTAATGGACCCAAAAGAAAGATGGGTAGCTTCCAAAATTGCTCACAAATGAGAAAAGTAAGAAAAGAGTCATAAAGTGCACCTAAGGGGGAAAAGGGACCAGCAAACAATGTGGAAGAATTTCTTTTTCCCAAATATTCTTTGTTAAGATTTCTAACTATTGGGCCTTGGACACATCAGTGGCTACAAGTGCCTACGCGCAAACCTGGCGACCTAGCTGGATCACTAGAAGGCATATTATGGAAGGAGAAAAGTGAGAGAATGGATTTCTAATAGCCTCTACCTTCATATGCATGCCATGACACAATGCTCTCTTCTCTCTATCTCTATCTCTCTCACACACTCGCTCTCACTCTCTCTTTTGCTCTTCCTCTCTCTCTTAACTAAATAATTTTTAAAAATTTGTCTAAGTACCTTCCTGCCTTGTAGGAACACCAAGACAGCTGAGGCAAGGCACTAACGCAAATATGTCTGCCCCAGCTTTCTGGCCCTTACATTGAAGTCTCAGGCCCTATTTCAATTCCAGCTTTCATTCTCCTTTCTTGCTACAATGAAAGTCAATCGGCACCCAAATCCCACTTACTGCTGAGGAAGCAAAGCCTTCTCAAATTTGAATGTGCACTTCATGAAGAGGAAGGATCAGGGAGAAAGCAGAGATTCCCTAACGACCTTATGCCCTTGGATACCATTCGCCTTTACACTCCGGATTAAACAGCATTAGGGAGCCAAGAGAGGAAGCATGTGGTGTGGGAGACCTGTGCCTGCCTGTTGCATTCCACACCCAGTCATTTCACCACACCCTCCTGCTGGCTTTATATTCCCCCTTCAATTCAGAAACTGCCAGCTGCAGAGAAGGAAGAGAAGGAAGAGGAAACTCACCATTCCCTGCCCAGCCCCACTCCCGCTTCCAGGGCAATCAACAGGTAGGCAAGCTTGCAGACTACTCAGAGGGAATCCTGTAACAGCAAACAGGTCTGAGCCTAGAAAAGATAAAGGTGAAGGACCAAAGGTTAAGCAGGGAATTGGGGAGAGGCTGAAGGAGGACAAGAAAGAAGGCAGGGGCCCAGGAGAGGCGGAGCAGTTACAGCAGGGATGCTGGCTTGGGGCAGAGTTGGGTGGGAGACCGCACGGTGGACCAGTGCCTGATTCTTTCCAGGGAATCCTCTCTTCACCTGGTTAGGAGAGAGCAGGCACAGCAAGGAGGCGCCTTGAACCTCTTCCTGGTTCTTAGGAAAAGGTGACCTTGAGCCAGGGGCTGACTTTCCCCAGTGTTTTCTCGGTGGCTTCTCCTGGCAGCTATTTTATTCCGCGGTTTTCCCGCGGCTGCTCCCCTCGGGAAGATGGAGAGGTTGAGCACAGACGGAATGCAGAGAAGAGGTTGTGCAATGTCACCCTTTCATGCCCACAAAGTAAACGCGTTTGGTGTCGGATTAAAAAGAGGGAGAGTAAGGGCCACAGTCGCCGTGGTGC
Organism: Typhlomys cinereus; assembly: GCA_023101885.1. Taxonomy (NCBI): domain Eukaryota; kingdom Metazoa; phylum Chordata; class Mammalia; order Rodentia; family Platacanthomyidae; genus Typhlomys; species Typhlomys cinereus. Next base: position 7,231,567 of record JALPQD010000068.1, on the reverse strand, counting down.
TGTCCTCGACTAGGTGCTGAACTGACCAGCCTTATCCCCTGGGCCTGTGTCGCCCGCCTCGGGGTGGATGAGCCTGGGGTATTTCTAACTACCTGGCTGGAGCTCCCCATCCCCGCCTCCGCACACCTAGCGCGGTGGCAGGCGGGAAGGCGGAGCTTCGGCGAACCCCACCCCTAGAGACTGCGGCTCGGGCCTCGCTCTCCGACTGCCGGCTGCTAGCTCACTGCGCCTCTCCTGCAGCTCACTTGAATCTCAGCCTTCTTCACGACCCCCATTTTTGCTTCAGCCTCGGATCGAGCTTCGGCTTTCTGTCTATCGGGTTGCATCCTTCATCCCAGTTCCTGACTTGCGCCAGATTCTGGTCCGGAATCCACTAGCCAGACCCTCAAACCATGGCTGGTCCCTTCTCCCGTCTGCTGTCTGCCCGTCCGGGGCTCAGGCTCCTGGCTTTGGCCGGAGCTGGGTCTCTAGCCGCTGGGATTCTGCTCCGCCCGGAACCTATACGAGCCGCCAGTGAACGAAGAAGGCTGTATCCCCCAAGGTATCAGTGCCAAGACTCAAGAGGAGGGGTACAGTGGAAGCGGGGCGCGGGGTGGGGGGGGGAACCAAAGCACTTGGACCTGTGCAGTAGACAGGCCCTGGTGATGGGTTGCGGTACAATTTCAGAAAGCTCAGTCAGTGGTGTAGAAGTCGGGCCAAATCTGTAAAAGCAAGAACAGGTATGGGAACTGTGTCACTCGCAACCCCCGCTCCTAAATCAGCTTTGGCCCTGCGAATTCTAGTTGCGCCCATTTCCCAAATCCCTAATTGGAAGACCAGAGACTATCATTCTCCCTCTCGATCTTGTTATTCTCCCGAATTTCCTGAATTCACCTTGGTCTTTCCCCTCCCCCATGTTGTGTTCATGAGAGGAGAGCAACTGTGTAGGTCTGGGGGGAATTAAGCCAGCCAACTCCAGGCAGCTTGAACTATTGGGAAAGAATAGATCCTGAAAGTCCCTAAAGAGATTAACACGGTTCGGCCTCCCTCTAATTCCCCTTATTCCGTGGAGCAAAGCCAGACGTGGCTCACTGGGCAGCTCCAGCTGACAGCAATAGGTCTGGTCTCCTGTGCCCTCCCTCCATGATTACTGGGTACCCCCTTCCCAGCGCTGAGTACCCAGACCTCCGAAAGCACAACAACTGCATGGCCAGTCACCTGACCCCAGCAGTCTATGCACGGCTCTGCGACAAGACCACACCCTCTGGTTGGACGCTAGATCAGTGTATCCAGACTGGCGTGGACAACCCTGGCCACCCCTTCATCAAGACTGTGGGCATGGTGGCTGGAGATGAGGAGACCTATGAGGTAGGGGGCCCCTAAGAGTCTCCCCAGTGACCCAAGTTATCTTCCCAGAAATCCCAATTCCTTCCTCCTAAAGACCCCTTCATGTTCCCTCAAGACTCTTGACCGTCCATTCTTACGTTTTTTGACCCAGTGAAATCAATCTGCAACTGACATCTAGAGAGGACTTTCCTCTCTGTAACCATCTCTCCCTCTTAACTCCCCTTAGGTATTTGCTGAATTGTTTGACCCAGTGATCCAAGAGCGACACAATGGATATGACCCCAGGACCATGAAGCACACCACTGACCTTGATGCCAGTAAGGTGAGCCAAAGAGTGCACCTCTGATTCGTATTGCCTTGCATCTAGCACTCTGTATCTCCACTCACTATACTTAGATCATTTTTCTGATTCATGATTATACTGCTGAATTTTTAACCCTTGATATTAAGAACCATATCTTAAACAATAGCAGATATGAAGATAGGGTGGAGAAGCGACTGTACCCTGACTGGGCATAGTACCTCACATCTGCTATCCTAGCACTCAGAGGTTGAGGCAGGAGGATAAGGAGTTAAAGGATAGCCTGGGTTAAATAGTGAATGAATTTGAGGCCAGTCTGGGCTTTCAAGATCTTTCTAAGAAAGACAGATTACGCCACAGGATAGAAATTTGGAGGAGGATTCACAGTGCTCTCTTCAATTAGAGTGTTTATCTAATGGACCCTTCTTTACCATGCGTGTCTTGTCATACCTAAAATCTCCCACCCACCATGTTTCTGTGACTTTATATTCATTTCCCTTACTCCGTAGATCCGTTCTGGCTACTTTGATGAGAGGTATGTATTGTCCTCGAGAGTCAGAACTGGCCGAAGTATCCGGGGACTCAGTTTGCCTCCAGCTTGTACCCGGGCAGAGCGACGAGAAGTGGAACGTGTTGTAGTGGAAGCACTGAGTGGCCTGAAGGGTGATCTTGCTGGACGTTACTACAGGCTCAGTGAAATGACAGAGGCCGAGCAGCAGCAGCTCATTGATGTGAGGGGCCCTAAGAGGGAACTGGCTTGGGGGGCCAGATGAAAAAACAGAGAGGAGACTAGGCCAGATAAGCTAGACAGGTTCTGACAGGCCTGGTGGCTACTGTGAGAATTCTTAACCTAAGCCCCTTTTGTCTCCCCCAGGACCATTTTCTGTTTGATAAGCCTGTGTCCCCGTTGCTGACAGCAGCTGGAATGGCTCGAGACTGGCCAGATGCTCGTGGGATCTGGTATGAGGTTTCTCTACATCTTTGGTCTCCTGTGGGCACATAAAGAAAAAAGAAAAAGCTGTGCTTTTCTCCTCCATCTCCCCCAGTTCTCGTCTTGCCTCTTGATCTTTTTACCTCCTACCTTCAGGCACAACAATGAGAAGAGTTTCTTGATCTGGGTGAATGAGGAGGACCATACACGGGTCATCTCTATGGAGAAAGGAGGCAACATGAAGAGAGTGTTTGAAAGATTCTGCCGGGGCCTCAAAGAGGTTAGAAAAGGGTGTTTGGGGAGGTAGGTGGGAAGAAATGAGGAAATCCAAAAAACAGCATAGTTAAATTGATATGTGTCTATCAACACAGGTTATTTCTTGATAGTAGAAAGGGCCCTCATTAATCACTCCAGGACAATTTTAAACCATGGTTGTCCTGGGAAAACCAGGATATGTGATCACCCTAAAAACAGGAAGAGAGAGATAATGCCAGTAACTTAAAGAATAAAGCTATTATCAGATAATGTAAAGAAGGAGTAAGTAAAAAAAAAAGTGGCAAATCAGTGCTGATTTGGGTAGTGTGAGATGGTTGGATGGGCAAATAAGGGAAATGTTTGAGCCTGGATTGATGTAAGAGATGAGAGATTGGTATGTTCATAATACTAAAGTAATCCTCCATTTCTGAGCCAAGGCTGGTCTTGATGATAGATTCTGTCATTCTAGTTAAAAACATCATATCTAGACTTTAAACTGAGAATGAAATAGAGACTAGGGAAAGTAAAGGATTAAACAGCTCAAGTTCCAGAATGTGTGGCTCAAGATGAGGGGTGAATCTGCATTCTGCATGGATGGGGGTCTCCATATTTAATTATACATTAGATATTGCCAGCAAACCAATGCCTATTGCACGTTATTCTATATAGTGCTATTCTGGAACTTGGAAAGAAAGAGAGCTTCCCTTTTAGATTCTAACTGGGAAGCATCCACTATTTTTGGTAAGGAATGGATAATGTTCTGCAAGTGGGTACAGAAATACTCCTTCATTATATGATTCAGTTTCCTTATTTGTAAAATTGAAATAATGGAATTGCCTACATTTAGGTTGTTGTAGGGATTAAATGAAACAATGAAGGTAAAGTAATTGATCCACAGTAACTGTTAACTGCAACATGTAAGAATCCCCATGCCGTGATTCTTTCTCTACTATAAAGAAGGTCACCTTTACTTATGTTAGGTAGTAGTCTTTGTGTCTTTTGCTCTGGTACATCCCCGTCTCTTTAATTCTAATAGCCATTATCATAGTTAAATAGGCACTCCCTCCTATACTCACACACATGTACTTATGAATCTGGCTTTTCTGGTCTTTCATATTCCTTTCTGCTTTACCACACGTGTTCCTTCAACAGCTAACAGAAGGTCTTTGTCTCCTGTTGCAAAGCTTATAGCCTCATTTCTAGCTGAAAGGCTTCTCTGTTCATTAGCAAAGAGATAATCAATGCATGAAGAACTCATTAAATATCAATCATTTCCCACTTCGAGTTTACCACTTCTGTTCATTTCCTTAGATTATCTCCAATATATCATTCTATCAAGTTTCTTTTCTTCCACACACTAGTTGTTTTTCCACAATTTTATTGTGACTCTAAGTGTATCATACTTTTATAACATCAAAGCTACTTTGTATGCATGGTAACAATAACAATTTCGGTTCTTTTTTTTTTAACAAAAAAGGGCATGCCATTTATTTACATCCAAGTTTACGGCAGTAGACAGACTTTTAAAGTTCCTGTGGGTATGAGAAAGGGGATTCTTGTAGCTCTGTTTTTTTCATTGACACAACCTTTGTTGTTGATACAGGTAGAAAAGCTGATCCAGGAACGAGGCTGGGAGTTCATGTGGAATGAACGTTTGGGATACATCCTGACCTGTCCATCTAACCTGGGCACCGGACTTCGGGCAGGAGTGCACGTCAAACTGCCCTTGCTAAGCAAAGTAAAGGAGTTGTGGGGTTAGAGAGGGATATGAGAAGGCAAGGTTTGGGAGGGGATGGAGTAGGCACTTTGGGAGCTAGATATATCATATTGAGACTGAAGAGCTAAGATCAAGAGCTCTGAGTAGCTAGGAACAGCCTTTGCCTCTACTGACCCTCTGATCCCTACCTTTGCTTTAGGATAGCCGCTTTCCAAAGATCCTGGAGAACCTACGACTCCAGAAGCGTGGTACTGGCGGAGTGGACACTGCTGCCACAGGCAGCATCTTTGACATCTCTAATTTGGATCGACTTGGCAAGTCGGAGGTGAGGTCCTAAGGAATTAAACTGACAGATGTGGAGGTCTGTGGGGGTTGAAATAGACCATAAGTAAGCCTCGGTTATCTTCTATTGAATCTGAAATGAAGTTCAGACTGAATTGGGAGGTGACTGGAAATGAGTTTTGAGAGCTGGAAAGACAGTGTTGGAGGGGGAACTTCTGTTGTGAGAAGCAGAGATCAAGGATTAGTGTCCTTCAGGTGGAGCTGGTGCAGCTGGTCATCGATGGAGTAAACTATTTGATTGACTGTGAACGGCGTCTGGAGAGAGGCCAGGATATTCGCATCCCTGCACCTCTTGTCAACAAACATTAACTTGCCATCTCCAATGGATGACTCGAAGTCCCTAGGACTTCTGCATTGGATGGTAGCCCATTCTTCTTGCCCTGCACCTGCCTCTTTCCTTGTCCCAGTAAAGATTCCCTGCTATGTTCCAGCTGTTTGTGTTATTTCTATTGGTGGGATAAGGAGGGAAGAGCCTCCGGAAAATGAAGAGAAAAAGTGAGATCACATATGATGGAAAAAGACTCCAGATATACCAGGAACACTGATTCTCAGGTGGGTGGAATACATTGGAATTTTACCCATATTCCTCATTAGCTTACTGAGAATAATCAAAATGCACTTCCATTTTCACTTTATTCAGAATGATGTCAAGTTTCTCTCCCCTCCAAAAATCCCCTCAACTGAAGAGACAGTATCATAACAGGTGGCCAGTAAAGCTGATGGTCAGTGATAGGATCCAGAAGGATTGGGACCAGTCATTCAGTCCCCAGGCTGAGTTTCGACCTATAAAGAGACAAGGAATGTGAGAAGTATCACTGCCCATGAACCTTTAATACTTGGAAACTAGCTCTTGCCTATAGCCTGTAGCCTTCACTCCAAGGATCCTCTATATGAGTTCTGAGGCAGGACAGCACTAAGTTCAGACTTATATTCTGGGTCAGGTGAGAGAGGGCCAAGCTGTGCAGTTGGGAACTAACTCACCCTGCTGTTCTGGGAGTTCCTTCCCCTCGTGCTGGGCCCATGCAACTGCTTTTCGCTGCTCAGGACTCAGAGAGGCCATTTGCTCAGGAGTAACCGCTACGGCCTGAACACTTGTGAGACTAGATAACTGAATGGGATTGAATACCACCTGGAGGTGGGGACAGGAATCAGTGCATCCATATAGCCCTGGTGGGCCCCGACTCTCCTATGTGACCCTGGGTCCTGATCCATCAAAACTTACAGCGAATTTCGGAGCAGGAATGACAGAAATGGCAAGAGGGGTCAGGCCTTGGATCTGTCCTCGAAGTAGTGCTGAAAGAGCCAGGTCTGGAATGCCAGCTATTTAAGGAAGCATAATGCATAGTCCACCCACAGTGTGGAAATCAAACTCTGACAACTAGTCCAAGTAGTGTCCAGGCTTCCTACCTGCTATCGTGCCAATTTCAGTGAAGATCTCAGGCCCCCAGTTACTGACTGGGCCAAAGCCCCCAGGCAGCACAAGGAGGTAGGCTAGAGCCTCCAGCTGTTCTTCAGAACATGGGAGGTGCAAGTTGCCCAGGAAGAGCGCTGCTTGGCTAAAAAAAAAAAAAAAGGAAAGAAGAAATGGAGAAGAATTCAGCTACAGCAACAGAACCTGTGGTCATAAGGTAGGGAAGAGATAGCCTTAAATGAACTCTCTTTCTTCATGAGACTGTCCCTTCATGAACCCATTTTCATCCCAGTACAACCACCCAGACCCCTCCATATTGACCTGAACTCCCAACTGCTGATATGCTGTAGTTCCTCTGGTCGCAGACCACACAGTGTGTAACCCAGTGCCGTCAAGTGAATGAAGTCCAGGTGGCTCACATGCCGACCACTCTGCCGTAGGAAACTCGAGACCACAACCCGGAGCTGCGGTAGGAGGAACACAGGGTAAAGAGAGAAAACATGAATTATCAGATGACGAACTGATTAGAGGAGTGAAAAGTGCTACTGGATTATATTGCCTTATTAAGATCCAAGTCATTGAGAATGTCAACAATATATTCTCCCCCTCATAAAAAAGAAAAAGGGCCTTAGAGAGAAAAGGCAGAAGAGAATGTTATATGTTCATAGCCTCAGGGAGTATGAATAACAGAGTCCCTAGGGTCACTAATATGAGATATTAAAAAAAGAGAGAAAAGGGCTGGAGAGGTGGCTCAGGAGTTAAGCCTCTGCCTTGTAGGCAGAAGGTCCTGAGTTCGGATCCCAGATCCCACGTATAGATGCTGGGCGGAAGCCAGGGCGGCCTGCGCTTCTGGTCCTGGTAGGGCGGAGCCTGTGAATCCCGGGGAAGAAAGAGGTGGAGGCGTCCATGGTGGTTCCCAATTCGTCCGTGGTTCTACACACACACATACACACATGCGCGCACACATACATACACACATGTACAATTGAATAAATAATAATAAAAATTTTAAAAAAAAGAGAGAGAGAAAAAATGTCAGGATGGATGTGTTTTAAAAATCCTTGGGCTGATGGCTCAGGGGTTAAGACTCTGCTTCGAAAGCAGACGGTTCTGAGTTCAGATCCCAGGTACCACATAAAAACAACAGGCAGAAATGGAGGCGGCCTGCTTTTCTGGCCCTGTTGGGTGGAGCCTGGAAAATCCTAGAGCAAAGCAAAAAGGAGGTAGAAGCAATCCAGGATGATTCCCAAAGTCATTCTTGGTCCTCCACAGGGACACAGTGACTTCTGATGCATGCACGCGCGTGCACACACACACACACACACACACACACACACACACACACACACAAAGTAAAAAAATCTTAGATTTAGAAAACATAAAGGACTAAGTATATAGAACTGGTGTTTGGGGAGTGACAGGGAGGAGAGAGTGTTACCTGCACAGAGCTCCAGCCATCTATCTGCCCCAGGGTGCTCAACACCCCCCAATCCACCAGGATCAGCTCCTGTAGCTCCCGCTCTCCTAGACCTATTAAGAGCCGGCCCAGCTGCAGGATCTGCTCTGGGCGGTATCCGCGGGGAGGACCCCATAGCTAGGAGGAAGACCAGAACAATGTGAGTGGAAAACTCTCCGAACTAGGATTCAGAATGCTGGGCCTTAGACTTCAGCTGTGGAACTCTGGGCATAACATTTGCTTTTTCTTTAGTTTCCTCAACAGTAAAATGAAAGGGTTCCTCTGATTTAGGGGTTGCTAAAAGACTTACAGTCTTAGTAGGAAAGAAGAGCAAGTTTCTATATGCATCAAAACACAGAGATTTTTTTCAGTTCAGTTTAGGAGTCCGGAATCAGCATTTTAAAATCTATTTCCTAGATGATTTTGATTCACACTAAAATAGCACTAGCTCTCTTGCGTCAATATTGATCCCCTCTGACTTCCTGCTTGTAACTCAAGCTCTCTAACTTTTATCTCCTTTCTCCATAACCAACCAACTTCCTCATGTTTTACCCTTCCAGCCTCTATTGTTCTCTTCATCCCTGACCTGCTTTGCCTTGCCCATGGCTGCCCGTAGTTCTTCAGGTCCAAGTCCTGGGTCTCCTGCAAACAGTGCCAGGCAGTCCTCAAAGTCTGACAGTTCCATCTCTTCAATCTGTGCCGCTGACCATGCTGCTGGGAAGGTCCCCCGTATGTCTGCACAGTTCGGTACAGGCTCTGAAGGAGACCAGGAGATAAGCATATTCCCATAATAATATCTGTAGATGAAATAATCTTTTCAACCTTTGGCGGATGGGGCAGTAGGGTCACTGTGGTTTAAGGACTGATTACAGGGTGAAATTTATATGGCTCAAAGGGTACAAAAATGACTAGATAAGACAAAACCTTCATGGCAGGACAAAGCCTTCAAGACAGGAATTTTCATGTGTGTGTGTGTGTGTGTGTGTGTGTGTGTGTGTGTTTCCAGAGATGAATTAGAACTCGGGTCTCTATCCCCATCATGTCTCCTTCCTTCTAGGAATCTCCCTACTAGACAGTTCTATACTTGTCCAGAGTAGAGATAAATCAGCTGTAAGACAACAAGAAAATGGAATCCTGGTCTAAAATATTTTTTGGAGGTAGGGTCTCATATAGCTCAGGCTAGCCTTGAATTTGCTGTATAGTTGATGCTGACCTTAGACTCCTGATCTTCCTGACTTTATCCCTCAATGTTGGGATTATAGGCATGTACCACCACACCTGGCTTTAAAAATTTAATGAGTTATAAACTTCCACAATTATAGACCCCTAGAACTAGAAGTAACCTTGTATATCATACTCTAACACTTTAGCTTTATAGGTTACCAAAACCCAAAGAACAGAAGGTTTACAAATAGACTTAAGGGCACAGCACACCTAGAGCCCAGACCCTGTGTGTGTGTGTGTGTGTGTGTGTGTGTGTGTGTGTGTTGCTGATATGGAACTTATGTACTAAATTCCACCCACAGTGGACAGGTTTTTGTGTGCCTGGTTTGATACCTTCTCCCATATACCCTGCTGGACATTTAAGTATAATGGTAGCTTCACCTTGGAGACCCTCAGCAGCTGGGCGCACAATCCCAGATACCAGAGCTGCTTTCTTCTGAGCAAGCTGTGGCCCCCCACACAGATGTCCAACTCTGCTCTGCTCCCAACTCTGCTGCTTTTCTAGAAGCCGCTCCAGGGTCTCAGGGCCCAAAGCTTCCTGCAAGATAAAGTAGAGGAAGGGAGAAAAGACCTGGGCAAGAGTCAGGGCCAGGTGTTACAGCTGTAATTCCAAAGTCCTGTTGCTAGGTGTGGTAGTTCACACCTGTAATTCCATTGGAAGGCTAAAACAGAAGTCTTGCTACGAGTTTGAGAACCTGGACCATAGCCTGAGACCATGTCTCAAACAAATAAAACAGCAAATGACCCTCTAAAACCAAGTTCTGCCTTTGTTTAACAGTCTACCCAGATTGAGATTGAACTTCCTTTGTCCTCTACAATCTGAGCTCCCTATAACTACCCATCAATCTCCTCTGTAGATCTGCTTCCTCCCTTGTTCCTTCACCTCACCCTGGGGATCAAGGAAATAGCCTCAGTAGACAAAGTAAATACTAGGCGTCCAGCTTGCTCTACTTCATCCTGGCTCCACAGCTCTGGTCTCCTGGGAGAAAGGAAAAGACACCGAGTTAGGGGAACTGTGAGGGGAATAGAACAAGCTTTGATTTGGTGACACTGGGGACTTGTAAGCTTATGGAATGGGCTGCCACTCATGGTGATGGTCAACAGACTGGGTGCAGGATGTTAGGAATCCGAAATTGCCAGAGATCCATACCCAAGAACAGCGTCCTGCAACAGCAGCCACCCCAACTCTGTGGCAAAAGTCTCTCCCAGGCAGAAGCCCTGCAGCTGACTGAGATGGGACAGCAGGATTGGTAAAGGGATCCGTCGCGTGCTCTCTATTCCCAGGAATCCAACCAAGGGGCCCAATGTCTCCATCACTTCCTCTGAGACTGGGGTCTCCTTTGGAGCCTGGAGAGGGACATCAGAGTACCAGTCTCTTTCATCAAGACACAAAGTCCCTTGACTGTCTTCTGTTCCCTCTTAGTCCCAACATAGCACCTTGTGGAAGTCATTACTTTTGTTCACTTTCTCAAACAGGGAATGAACTCAGATAGGAGCAGACAAAAAGACTGAGACAGAATTCAAGGAACAAAACAGAATATCAAAGAACAAAATCCAGAAGCAGATCTAGAGGCCAGGACTTGGTAGGGTCTTATAGACACGAACCTGTTCAGCAGTGTACAGTTTAAGTTAGAAGTGAGAAAGCACGATTTGAGGGACAAGCATTTCTAAGGGCAGCAGATCTGAGTCTGGTAGAGGGGATTCTTACCAGATTCTGTAGTGCCCTCTCTGCCAGGGCTGCTTGGTGGAGTGGGGTTAGTGCCAACAGCTGTTCTGGAGCTCCTTTTACCAACTCTACCACCAGCATAATGGATTCACTGGACAGTCGGTCCATCAGCAGGATCCTATTATTGAAATTTGATAATAAGGACATTCAGTTAGAACTGAGTTGAGCAGAGAAGGAATCACACTTCTCACACAGCATGTAATATCCGACAACACCCCGCGACTCTAGATAGAAATGATATAAATAGTCCTAAGCCAATTCTCACCATGTATTTGAAGGAGTAACAAAGAGAATAAGGTATCTCTAACTTTCCTAAAAAAGGAAAGTATGCAGGGACCTGGGGAGATGATTCAGAGATTAAAGTGCTTTCCCCACAAGCAAAAGGACCAGAGTTCAGATTTCTAGATTCCATGCAAAATTCCAAGTATGCATGACAGCCTGTTTGTAATTCCAACCCCAGAAGAAGGAACCTAGGAATCCCCAGAGCGAGTTGGCCAGAAAGACTAGCCCTATGGGTAAGTTCTGAATTTAATTAGAGACTCTGCTTCAAAAAAAAAAAAAAAAGTAAGGGGCTGGAGAAGTGGCTCAGGGGTTAAGCCTCTGCCTTGCAGGCAGAAGGTCCTGAGTTCAGATCCTAGACCCCGCGTATAGACGCCAGGCGAAAGCGGTGGGGGGGCAGTCTGCGTTTCTGGTCCTGGTAGGGCGGAGCCTGTGAATCCCGGGGCAGAGTAAACAAGGAGGAGGTGGAGGTGGTCCATGGTGGTTCCCAAATTCGTCCGTGGCTCTACATACACATACATACACACACATGCACACACATACACACACAATTGAATAAATAATAAATAATAAAAAAGTAAGATGGAAAAGCAACAGAGAATGATTTCTAATAACATCTTCTGGCCTCCATATGCACGCACATTCATTTGCACATGGACCTGCACACACACACACTCACATGCAAAACACACATACATACTTACATACACCCTATATACACATGTACATGAAAATGGAAAAAAATAAAGTAAATCTACATGATCCAAGGAATTTTTAAAAATCCCTAGATATTAAGTTTTTTAAAATTGTTTTCACTTTAAAGAAAATTACTAAAAAAAAATAGAAAAAAAGAAAATTACTATTTGGGGACCAATGAGGAGGTAAGGCACCTGCTCGCAAATCAGATGACCCGAGTTCAATCCCTGAAAGTCCATGTGATAGAAGGAACTAACTAATTTCTTTTGACCTCCACCTATGCATGCATGTATATCTTCTCTCTCTCTCTCAAATAAATAAATTTTTTTCATTGACTGTTGTGTGTGTGTTCATGTGGAAGTCAAAGGACAACTTGTATCAGTGTTCCTTCTACCATGTGGATTCCAGGAATCAAACTCAGGTGACCAGTCTTGACAGCAAGTGCTTTTTACCTGTTGAGCTTTCTCACTGGTCCTTAAGTTCTTTCTTATCCATGTTTCACAAGTGAAGAACTTTGATTTTCTGACTCATGGTCCAAGGTCTCTTACCTTATCTAGGTTCTTGGGGTTCTAAATTATCTTACAAAATCAACACCGTTAAAGGAGTTTAAATCGTCTTTTAAAGAAGAGATTGGAGAGGTGGCTCAGGGATTAAGATTCTGCCTCCCAAGCAGATGGTCCTGAATTTGGATCCTAGGTCCCACATTAAAAACTCCAGTGGAAATGGCTGTGGCCTGCACTTCCAGCCCCGGTGGGCAGAACCTGGGAAATCCCAGAGCAAAACAAAAAGGAAGTAGAAGCAATCCAGGATGATCCCCAAAGTCATCCTTAGTCCTCCACAGGGACACACGCATAAATAAATAAAGTTTTTTAAAAAGTTTTTAAAAATTTTTAAAGAAACCAGAAATTAAAAGTAACATCTTATACTCTATACAAAACTGCAAATTCTAGAACTGGGCCAAGTTGTATGAGAAGCAAAAATTTATGGAAAAGTTAACAAACATGTAAAGATGGAAGTCAATCACTTTCAACATCCTCATATCCCCAGGGAGTCTTCAAACCCGGCCTCTTTCTGTTCTTGCAGTTCTGATGGCAAGGGGCAGGAGTGGGGTCAGAACGGGGAAAGAACCCACATAAGATGCTCATAAAGTAGATTGTCAGAAATGGAGAAATCTTAGGCTCATCCGCACTTCTCTCTCCCAGCTCATACTTGAATCTATCCTCTTACATTCCTTCCATGGGTTCATTCAGCTTAGGTTTGGATAGTACAAACAATCAGAAATTTACTACCTTGATTACATTACATAGTGTAAATATCTCATTTTTAACTCATTAGTCCTAATCCTGCCCTGGGGAGTCATTCAAAAATATAATCATATACTTTCTACTTGAGAGTTTCTTAGGGGATTTAAAAGCTTTTAACACACTTTTCATTTTTGTCTTTATCTGTTCTTCTGGATATGCTGAACACATGGTGCTGCTATCTTCTGGGGCAGAATTAAACAATCCCTCCCATTTCAGATTCTATATCCTCATTAATGTAGCCTAGATTTTATTAAGTGTACTTGACAGGCCACAACACGGAATTGCCAACTTTAGCTGTCTTATGTTGGTACGTGCTTCTGAAGCCAGTGGATACGCAAAACAGCTTTGAACAGAGTCTTCAGCTTTGGGCTGTCAATGATGTCAGGAAACCACTGATGGAAAACATCCACTTTGGGGCATTTTCTAAGAGGAAATCTTCTACTCCAAGGTGAGCTTTTCAAGGATCCAGTATCTCCAGCTGTGTACTTACGGTAAGTCCAAGAGTAGCTTCGTGTCAAGCTCTCTCAGCTTCTGGCCCCAGGGTGGTCAGCTCTGGCTCTGGCATTGCCATCCTCCGCTGTAGCTCTGCCCAGATACAGGCCCTCTAGGGGTGGGGAGGAAAAGCAGGGTAGGGACATAGTTGAGCACAAGGCTGGGGTTCTGCACCTAGAGTCCCCATACCCAAGCCCCCTCTTACCAGGCTCCTTCGAACACCAGTGGGCAGTTGATAAAGCATGTGTACCACATCGAGAAAGTCCACCATTGAGTTGATCTGCTGCAGATACTCACAAGACATTCCCCCTGCCAGGTTCCCCAGAGCCCTGTGGGCATTTAGGTGGGAAGATGCTCTTTTAGCACATGCAATGGCACGTGTGCTCCTTAATATCAGCACTCTCAACACAAAGACAGATGGTCATTTATGGCTTGTGAAATATTTATGTATAGATATCATCATCGCTTTCCCATAATCTCACCATTGTTTATAAATGATCTACGGAGGTCAAGTAACGTTTGCAACATCAATCTACAAGAAGTAAACTGAGACTAGGGTCATGTCTTCTGATTCCAAAACTCTTGATTCTTTTACTGTAAGTGCGTGTAAAGTGATACTTATTTCTCCCTCTAGTGACTCTAAAGTCACCTTGAATGAAATTAAGAACAGCAAATATCTATTGGAAATTTACACTGAGCAAAGTATTGTGCTTAATGTCTTATATGCCTTATCTCACTTAATATTCACAATAACTACCTATTTTATTTCTCATTATATAAAAGAAAAAACAACAAAGCTTAGGATGATTAAGTGACTTGGTCAAGAGCACAAATTTTCTGACTCCCGCAGAAATTGTCACGGTAGCTGTGATATTATGGAAGGGGAAGAAAATGCTGGAACAGTAAGTACATCCATCCCTGTATTCCCATCACATAGTGCCTGACACCTGGTATATAGCAAACACTGAATGAACATAATAGTAGTAATAGTAGTAGTAATGTCATTTGGAATAAATGAACTATTCCACAAAAGTTACTCACTGCAGATTCCTGAGGGTCAGGTTGGTGGGCACCTGCATCTTCTTCCAGAGAAATTGTGCCTATAAGATAAAATTGAAGAGTCACCTCACAGTAGAGATATCGCCCTAAGAACTTCATGGGGGGGAAACCTGCTTCTCCGCTTTTCATGTGTGTGTGTGTGTGTGTGTGTGTGTGTGTGAGAGAGAGAGAGAGAGAGAGAGAGAGAGAAAGAGAGAGAAAGAGAGAGAGAGAGAGAGGGAGAGACAGAGACAGAGACAGACAGACAGACAGATTAAAAGGGATCCCAGTGATAAAGGCACCAAATAGGGCAAAAGATGGGTAAAAATGGCAGGAAAAAACTGAAAGAGGAGGAGTTCCAAGGGAAGATGCATTATAATCACCTGCTGTTCAGACCAAGGCAGCTGCCGATAGCGTCTCCGGTTTGCCAGAAGAGCCGCAGTGTCCAGTTGCAGCAGCTTTAATGGGAGCAGGGGAAGCAGGCAGTCTGGCCAAGTGGTGGGGATAGGCTGCTGACAGTGATGGTGTAGGGGTGCAGTAACAGGTGAGAGAGCCTGCACTACCCCTCAAAGAAGGGCAGAAAGGGACCAGAGACATGATAGGGGCAGAATGGCATTTGCCGTTATAACAGTGGATGTCTAGGTGGTCTCATGTTGCAAGCTATGAAGTGTTGCTTCTAGTTAGGTACCTGAGGGACAGAAATCCCCTAGCTTCTCTGAACCTTGGTGGCCTGACTTTGACACTGTAGGGCAGCATGCCCTGCATCAGGAACTGGGGAGAATTTTAATATCCAGATGAGTGAACCTAACCTTTCCGAGCCACCGAAGTGATATTATGGGAAGCAGCACCAGCCATGTGAAACCACCCAGAGTATGGGGGGAGCACGGAGTTCAGTCTAGAGATGTCACACGTACCTGACCAGGGAGGCACACAGAAGCACCGACACCTGTGGCACCCACACTTTTTACGCCATCTTTCACCTGCATGAGAATTAGTGGTATATGTTTGGGTAGTGGTGTGGGGGGGGAGTTGGGGGATGGATGGGGGGTGGGTGGTCAGGTTAAGAGAGGCCTTCTCTGGCCACAATGTAGAAGTAGCGCCCAATCTCTGCTCATCCCATCCTTGCTCTTCTCATACCCGAAAGGTCTGTAGCAGTGCTGCAGTCTGACAAGCCGACAGCCGTGACAGTTCGGGGGCCAAGCAGGAACAGGCCCCAACCAGAACCCGCCTAGGGATGGCCTGGAGTGTCTGAGGGCTGAGACCTGGCAGAAGAGGGTGCAAGGAGCAGAGTTCTTCCAGGGACAGCTGAGGAACAAGAAAGACAAGAGGCCTGGAGCGGAGAGGCAGCGCGGTGGGGAGACACCAATCAGGGCAGCAGGCGTGAGGGGAGCTGAGCACTCAGCCAGAGGAGAGAGCAGATCAAGGCCATGGCAAGAGGGACAGAGACCTCTGGGGACATACTGAGAATTTGCTGCTACTCACATCTTGTCTAGGGAGGAGCCTTCCGAGCAGCAGGACAGCCTGTGATGGAATAGGACAGGAATCACAGCCCAGGCCCAGATGGGCCACTAGACCCTGCCTTCCAAAACTTTGAGCTCCTTCTACCACCCCCAGGGACCAACTTGCCTAGGAGACCTTCTTGATCTGATGAAGGGGAATAAGGGATACCTTGTTGGTACGGGTTCGCCTTTAGTGTACAGTAAGGGAGAGGAGGAGCTGGTGGTATCCCTACATGAGATTCACAGGATTGGGGCTCCAGGAAGCAAGACAGGCCCACCTGGGCGGGTGTGACACTGGCTCCCTGTAGGGCAGGAAGCATGGCTCGAAGCTGGGGCTCTGATAGTTCCTGCAGGAAGCGGAGCCCCAGTTGAGGGAAAAGGGGGGCCCAGACCCGCAGCTCCCGGGGGCTTAAGACAGATCCTCCAGATGAGCGTAGCAACCCCATAAGTTCATATGCTACCTGTAACAAAAGAAAGTTTGAGATTGGAGACAAAAGACAGCAGTATCCTGAGCCTCCTCTTGAAAACACACAACTGGAGGGAAAGGGGATAAGTACTCAATATGCTTGTGAAACTAAAAGAAAATTAATTAATTTAAAAAAAAAAAAGAAAAGAAAGTACACAACCAATTTACCGGAGCTTGGGCTAAGACTTGACACCAGGAATGAGGCCAAAATAGATTAGGATCTATCACACAGAGGGTGTGATAAAGCAGAACTAGGAAGAAGTGGTAGCAGGAGGTGGGTAGGGAGCAGCACCACTATTCCTGAGCTTGGTTGGTGCAATTGGGCAAGTCACTCACACAGTGCAGGGAAGCTCACCCGTCCTTCTGGGCTAAGGGTCCCATTGGCCGCACATTCCAGCAACCCCTGTTCTACTGGCCCCATTGGATCACTCAAGGGCACCAGGCTCTGTAGCTCCTCAGGGCTCAGGAAGCATGCAAGAGACCCAAGCCTGAAGGGGACATGAAGCTGGTCTTCATGGGGTCACCGAAGGCGCTCTGATCCCTAAACTAGGCAACGTAAGAACATCATATGCAGGCCTCTCTCCAGGATCATCTATATTGGCAGGACCACTTCCTACTCTCTTCTCCTTCCTTTCTAGGATATCAATTTGTCATGGCAGCTCTCCCTGCCTCTCTCAATCCCCCTCACCTTAATCTACAACTCACCTGCGCACCTGCTCCTCACCGTCCTCAACGCTCTGGTTCACCAGGCTACGTAGCACATGTCGGGCATGTCCTGGCCCAAGACCTGCCACTGGCCAGATATCCTCCAGGGCCTGGATCTGAGATGGAGAAGGTCAGCTCATGTCGGGGTGACTGCAGTACAGGGACTCATTAGGAGACATGTCACTGACTCCAGTCCCACCCGGCAGAGAATGGGCCACTCAAGGAAAAATAATTCTCTTGCCTGGTGAGGGCTAAGCTGTAGAAAGTTCTCCAGAGGAAGATGGGGGAGCAGGGGCAGCACGGCCCACAGCAGCTCCTGAGGCCAGTCAGGAACTTCTCCAAAGAGCTCAGGGGCCAGCAGCCGCTTTGCCAGGGCCTCTTTCTGTTCCGGCCTCATTCCTGAACTGTGATCCCGGATGGCAGCCAGGCTGGGAAGAGTAAGTGGTCTTAACCTTTGCTCTCGTGTCCTCTCTGCTCTAGCCCTGCTGTCAGGGACAGGAAGGAGAGTCTCCCTGGCTTAGTGAAGAGGTGCTCTGGAAGGGGTTCCTACAGTTGGAAGGCCTTGACCTGCCTCCTGACGAAAGCGAGAGAGGTGCTTACACACTGTCGTTGGCGAGCAGGGATGGTGGGAAGCGCATCAGGTCGGAGACAGCCAGGAAGGGGATGAGTGGTGATAGGTCAATGAAAAGCTGGGAGGTGAGGCGCGGGTACCTCTGGAGCAGCAGGGCTGTCAGGCGGCCCATGGCCTGCTCCTCGGATGGTGCCACCTGTGGGAGCCAGCCATGGGAGCAGACTGATAGTATCCATCTCCTGTGTGGGGTTCCGCCTCCCACTACGGCAAGCTCTCTGCACACTAGGCTCTGGGTGCGTTGGATTCCTGGGCTCTCCAGGGTTCCCCTTTCCCGCTATGCCTACCTGCAGCTGGGCCCAGGAACGATGCATGAGTGTCAGGAAGCCCTGTGCCGCCTCCATCTCTGCCGAGAGCACCAGTTGCTGAAGATCTTCTGGAGGCATGTGTAAGTATGCCTGGAAAGAGGAGGGCACAGTGGGCATGACCTTAGGCCATGGTTGTCACCTAGCTACCCGCGTCCCCCACCCCATCGTCCATTACCTGCACCAGAATCTTCAGGGCCCAAACACTCTTCTCTCTCTGAAGCAGATCCCACAGTACAGGCTGGCGGGGAGAAAGACAGCAAGACAGTGGTCTCTTCTGTCCTCCTACAGCCTCCCAGGCACCTGAGCTCAGCTTGTAGGGATGCTGACATGGTCCTTCATCTCAAGTGCGTATGTGTGTCTCTTCAGATAGTCACCCTGGAAGTCCAGGACCATGTCCTAACTTCTCTCCCACACTGGGCTCACAGTTGGCTCAGCACATACGTGTAAGCTCGAACTTCATTACTATCACTCCAATTACATTTCACTCCGCTTGAAAAAGTGGAGTGAACATGGAATCAGGAATCTTTGTTTAGCCAACAGAATCTAGCAAAGTCCTTGATATATGACAGATAATCAGTGAATTAATTGTGTAACAAAACACATTTTAAGCATTTATTCTACAGAAAAAAAACTGGAACCCAGAAAAAAAAAATTAAATTACTTGCTTAAGATCACAAATCAGTTATAGAATAGTTGAACTTAAACAAAGTATTCCCATTTGTAGTTCTCTGGACTTTTTGCTATTCATGCCTTACTTTCTAGAATTTTGCCAGCCCCCAGTTTCCACTTGTATGGAAGAGAATTAAAACCTCTAATTCACTGTCCGTAGCAGAAAGTGGAAGAAGCAGAACGTGACAGAATAATGAGCTAGCGTTAGTTGCATGTTTATATATCATGAGCTAGGCTAAGCCCACAGTACATATCGCTTGCAACTTTTATAAAGGTATCTTATTACACCCAATTTATGGATGAGAAAAGTATTCTCAGACAGAATAGTCATAAAACTAAGACATGAGCCCAGCCCAAGTCTGGCTGTTTCTAAAGCTATCTGCATCACTCTGAGCACTATACTCTGTAAAGAAGGAATCTCCACGGAGGCCTTGCCCTTGTCCCAGGAGCTTTCTTGCTGTGGGTCACTCACACTGAAGCAGGACAGCAACTCCGTCTTGCTCAGGCCTGGCTGAACAGAAGATTCAAAGCCGGCAGGGGTTGGCTGCTCCTGTTCCAGGTATTCTCCGACTGTCCTCAGTAGGCTCCGCCGGCCTTCTGGGCGGAAGGCGTCCCAGAAGGAACAGTTGTCTGGAAGACTGGAGAGCATCAGAGCTTGACCCAGCATCCCCTGGGTCTCAGTCCCTCCAGCCCCTGGACCCAAAAGGAAGGTCAGTAGGCGCAGGAGATAATGAAGGCGTGTGGAATGGGCAAGGGCTGGCACAGAAGACTGACAGCGTGGCAACTGGGATAGCATGCCAAGCAGGAAGGGACCAGGGGCCAGGCAGAGCGGAGATGGTCCCATGGGTGGCATAGAAGGCAGAAGAGGGCCCAACATGCCTTCTAGAAAGCAAGTGTCATTGCCCCCACGACTTATTCTACACTGGCCTGCTAGCCAAGGCCAGAAGGGAACCAAGGCCTCATACATGGTATCATTGGCACAGACCATAAGTAGGAAGCTGCCTCCATCGGGGCAGCGTTCTCCACAGGGTCCAGTGTGGCAGGGTGGGAAGGCTGTGGCATCTGTGGTGGGGCCCTGACATACATGCTGAACCCAAGCCTGATTGCTGGGGGGCACAGCCTGCAGACTGTCCTCCACACACATCCGTTCAGCCCACAGAGTTTCATTCTCCAGGAAGCAACCCCAGAAGATATCTGGGGTGAGGGGAACAGGGACCAGGCCGTTGGGGCAGTCAGTGGGGGGTGGGAGCAGGCCGGCACAGAGCCGCTTTACCAGGCGACGGTTGGGGCCAGACAGGGCCGAAAACGAGAGGTTGCCACAGATCATCTCCAGAAACTGATCAGGAAACTGATCATGGCAGGCCTGTAGCCAGCCTTGGGCACCGGGTGCCCATGAGATTGCATACCACACAGCTGTCTGGCAGATAGCAGCAGTGCTGGGAGGGGGCTGTGGGGTGGCAGGTCTGATGTGCTGGCAGAGCAAGTGGATAGAGAAGTTGGAGATGCTGTACGGCGGTGCTGGGCCCGAGTGATTCTCGCAGAGAGCCTCCACGGAGATTGCTCGTCGCTGTCGAGGGCTGATGTGGGCTGCCGCCTGGGAAGCCCTGGGCAGAGGCATGCCTGTGCTCAGGCAGTGCAGGAGAGCAGGGGGTGGAGGTGGTGATCCAGACAGAAAACCCAGCGCCTGGGCATCCCAGGAAATGTTATGCCGGATGCCCCTGGGTATAGAGGGAGGAGCAGCGGGATCCCGTCAGTTCACATTTTCCTCCAACCGAAGATTCTGACCTGGCTCAGAGCCCTACACAGAGATAATGGCAAGCACAGGCTTTCCCAAAAGTGGGCTCCCTGATAGGAGTGCAAGTGTTCCTGGGTTGTGTGCTACAAAGGTGGGAAAGTCCGCAGTCTGTGCTGCCGAGGCAGAGTCCCGTACGACAACTCGCCCCTTCTGTCTACCCGGCCTCGCCTTTCTTCTTTCTTCACCTGACTTTAGGTAGCGTGAATACAACTCTCGGTGGCTTAATATCAGGAAATCTGCCCATCGGCTGAATCTGTCTAACTGTGCTACAACATGCTGTACTGAATCCTTAAGGAGGAACCCAGTCACCCACTTATTACCCAACAATTATCAAGCACTATGTGCCAGGCACTAGTTTAGTGGTTTACATATCAACTCATTTGATCCTTCATAACTCTGCAGTGCTATTATCATCTTTGCTTTACACGTGGGGAAATAAATGAGTGTGTGAGGTACCCAACATCATCGTGGCTATGGAGAGTGGAGCTGAACACCAACTCAGACGTCATATTCAAAAACCACTAACCCACACTCTGTCCATAGATTGATCCCTCAGCACTGGAGGCTAATGCCTCCAGTTCTGAACCTGCAAATTGCCCACTCTTAACTCTTCAAAACTGATCTCTTGTTACTTACCATAAGAGCAGCTGTTGGAGATTACCTAAGAGAGGAAAGAGCAAAGAAGAAATAACCCTAATCTACCTTCTTTCCCTGCCATATCCCATCCCTAGTTCCGGTAGCACTCACCTCCCTGGCACTGCCCATTGGCATCAGGCTCTGGCTGGCCCATAATGGAAAAGACCTCCTCTTGTAAGGAATTAGTAACACGGAGCAGCCCCTCCTGGAAGGCAGTATAGAGGGGGGCCCCCACTGTGCGTAGCAGACCGCCCCAAAGAGCCTCTTCAGAGCCCAGCTCCCCTGTTGGGGTAAGTAAGCCCAACAGACCCTGCAAAAAGTGAGGAGCCGGCTCCTTCCCATTGAGACCCGTGGCGTTAGTCAGGTCGACACTGGGCTGTAACTGCACCAGAGCCTGCCAGCGTGTGCCCTCTAGCAGCAGCAGCAGAGAAGGCAACCAGTCAGCCGTCAGAATGCAATCAGAGGGCCCGTCGCGGGTGCATGGGGGCCGTGTAGGGGCAGGGGGCCCCCCAGGAACTAAGGCTCCCAGCAGCACCTCCACAAGTCCACCCAGGACACCTGCCTGGTGCACCAAAAAGTCCCGGGGAGTCTGCTCTCGTCCCAGCAGTGCCAGCACATCCCCCAGCAGTCCCATCATGGGCTCCCAGTCTGGACTACCTCTTAGTGTCACTAGGAAATCGTGGAGCCGTAGGGCAGGGGGCTGGAGGGGCGGAGGCTCGCCCACTGGTCCCTCCCCCATCCTCCCAAGCTCAAAGGAAGATGAGATGTTGGCCAGGAATGCGGAGAATCGTGACCGGCTGAGGGAACCCTGTGGAGCTTGGTCCAGAGCAGAGATGAATGACTTCAAAAGGGAGAGATCAGGATCCAGAGGCTGAGGTCCAGCAGGGGCCAGAGTTACTACAGGGAGAAACCAAAATTCGCTGAAGGAGAGAAGCCTAAAACCAAGTAGCCTTGCCCCAGCACAATTTCCTGCTGGGAATGAGGGATGATGAGCAGAGAGCCCTTTCATCAGCCTACAGTAAGTCTTGGCCTGTTTGCTAGCCCCCTTCAGTGTCACCTGAAGTATCAATCTCTGTCCCTCTTCCTTGACCTTCTAGCTTTTTTCTAACTGGTTAACCTCCATGTTATTATTCTACATACTTTTTAAGACAAGGTCTCTCTATGTAGCCTAAGCTGGATTCAAATTCTCAATCATCTGCCCCAGTCTCCCTAGTGCTGGCCTTCAGGCACAAACCACCATTCCCAGGTAAACTCTTCATTCCTGTCTCTTTAATATAGTCCCCCACCCCCACCCTGGCCTCGCTGTTCTCACCTGCTCGAAACAGCAGCAGCAACAGCAGCAGCAGCAAGGACCAGAGGCTCAGTGCCATGTTTCCAAGTGCTCGCTGGTGCTAAAGGTGCGTTCTGGTTATTTTCACTAAGGAAAAACATTCTAGGCAGCCGGGGCTCCACTGACACTGTAGTGTGGTCTTTCAGGAAACAGTATCTGTAACCTGACAGCAGGTTTGTCACCCGAGCCACTGAATACCTGATCCTTTGGCTTGGAAGAAAGGTGTGTGTGCTTCTATGAGAGAGACCAATGACAGGGGATCCCGGGGTGGTGGGGGGGGGGCTCACTTCAGAGGATTACCCAAGGAGACAGAATGAGCTAATAGCCAGGGATGCAGAGAGAGAAGTAGGCAAATATAGAGATGGAGAACTACAGACCATACCTGGGGTATGCAGTTTATACCTGGGGTGTGCAGAAAAATGTAAGAAAAAGAAGAGGGTACAAAGGAGCCTGAGGCAAATAGGATTTGAGGAAAGGAAGCCCTAGAGAAAGGAACTCGGTAAACAGCTGTGAACAAAGAAAAGAAATTGATAGGGCTGGTGAGATGGCTCAGAGTACAGGCAACTGAGCACAAACCTGGCAATCTGAGTTTGATCCCCAGAACCTACATAATGGAAGGAGATAACCCACTTCTAAAAGTTATACTCTTATCCTCACACACACTTTCTCCCTCTCTCTCTCCCCCAACTTCCCCTCTTTAAAAAAAAAAAAAAGTAAAAGAAGTTAAGATCCCGTTAGATCCCACCCCTCTAGTTATAGATCACAGGAAACAGTCCTCGCCCCCTGTGGTTTGTGGCAGTTCCCTTCTCCCACTTGCGGCTTTCTTCCTCTGCCCAGGTCAGTCTCTTCCTGACCCTTGGCATGCATCTGCATCGCTTGATGTACTACTTCCTGCTACAGGGGAAAGAAGGTTATTATAAAGACTAGAGATTCCCTTTGTTCCTTGGGCTTCTGCAGAGATCTGTCCCCCACTCTCAGCCCCCCCACGCTGCTATCTATGGCCATGATGGTTGACTCTTTAGGTTATTCCTGTTCTAAGCTCTCCTACCTTAAAACCAAACCATGCTGTTCCGATAAACCGTGACCAATGCTTTCTCTGACCAGCAGAACTGAGATGATACCAGTGGTTCTTGAGACAGGGATGAAGTGCAACAGCACAGAACAGCAGCCCCCTGTTCATAGGACAAATAGTGGCTTGTTGATCTTGTTCCCTTAGTATCTTCTTCCTACAAAGACCAGAGTTTGGCGCATAAGATGAATGGCCCCTTAGGATGACAATGAATACGTCCTTGATGCATGTAACACTCAGACCAGTATAACTGTGTTGTGGTCACTCTTCTTTTTCTATGAGACAATACTCTGACACAACCAGATTAAGGGAGGAAGAGGAATTTATTTGGTTCCAGGGGAGATATAATCCATTATAATGGGAATTGCACAGGAAAAGATGCAGGTGGCTGATTCAGGTCACTACAGCCAAAGAGAGCACAAGATAGAGCTGAAGAAAGCAGGCAAGATTACCGAACTTGAAGATCTGTGCCCCGTTGATTTGATTTCCTCCAGTAATGCTCTACCTCTTGAAGGTGCCACAACCTTCCCAAACATTAATATCAACTTCAAATACATGAGCCTGTCGGGGTGACTCACATTCAAGCCATGACACTCTGGTAGTCCCCAATGGCCTAGGTCTAGTGGTCAGGGTGAGTCTGCTTCTATATGAATATAATCTCATCTATGAAGGAAAAAGTCAATCATCTCAGAATCCTTGCTGACCAGGGAGAATAGAGAATGGGGGGGCATAACTTGATTTCATCTGCACATCCTTGACCTTGATAAGGAGCATCCTCATATCTTTTGTATTGCCTCAGACCCAGCCCCATCATAGCGCTGACTACATTTCTGGGCTGCCGCCTAAATCTCAGCAGAAACCTTTATGACTAGGTCCCCAGGGTCTTCGGGTTCTTCTCTGCCTCGAGTCATCTGTCATTTGGTGTTTTTCCAGAAAAGCAGCTCTGTGTCTCTTGTATATCTCCTCGTGAGTCTTTACTTGACTCTAGATCTAAAAATTTATAGATTCTCTCAAATCTTTTTTTTTCCTGTTGTTTCCTTAGAATCCTTCCCCATTCTCTTTCCTAAACCCATATTATTTTTTTATTAAAAATTTAATTATACATTTTAAAATTTTTTACCAGTTCCCTCCCTCCCCCCTCCTCCCCCTCCCCTTCCCCCAGTGCCTCCCCCCCAATTCCCAGAGAGTCCTTTATTGTGTACGCCTAACTCTCCTCTGGGTCCTCCTCTCCGATGACATATAAGGACCCAGTGGCATTTCCATAAGCCCTTTCTCTTGTTCCCCTTAAGCATAAGATCACTACTATGGCTGTCAATCCCTTGCCTCCAGGGGTCTCGGTGCCCTTAACAGATGCTAGACTTTATGAGGGCAACAGTGCGCTGGACATTGCGCAGGGCATGCAAAGTCCCATTATGATTGCTTTGGCCCCAACTATTGTTGAGAATCTTGCAAATCGTTGCTCCTCCCATCCTTTTGCTCTTACAATCTTACCGCCCCCTCTTCCGCAAATGTCCCTGAGCTCCAGGATGGGGAGAGATTAGGCTGGCCTAGTTCTATGTGATTGATATAGAGTCTCTGAAGCTAAACCCATATTATTAATAGACTTCTGCCCTAGAAGTTTCACATAAGAATGAGTAGGGAGATGGCTTAGTGGTAAGGGTGTCTGCTGTGCACTCTAGCAACCAGATAAAAAATTTTGTCATGGTTGCACATGACTGGAATCCAGTGTTAGGATGGGCAGAGATAGGCAGATTTGGGGCAGATCTAGAGCAGAGGTCAGCAGATCCCAGGTACTTTCTAGCCAGCCAGTCTAGCAAAAACTTCAGGTCCAGTGAGACCCTGTCTCAAGGGAATAAAGGGGGGGGGGAGGAAGAACACACCTGACTACCTGACTGATGTCAAAGGATGGTTTCCATGTGTGCAGAGTGCACAAGTGTGCATGCGCCATACTCCTAAGTGTCACTTAAGATTGTAGAGTTTTAGAGATAGAAGGGGCAAAACTCAGCAGTTAAGGTGCCTGTTCATAAACTCAGCAGCTTGAGATTGACATCTGGAAGCTCATAAAGATAGAAGACGTCCATCTGCCATCACGGCAAGCATGCTCTTTTCCCCTCCCCTCCCTTTCCCTTTTCCCTCCCCTCCCCTTGTCTCTTCTATTCTCTTCTTCTCTCAAATATATAAGAAAAATACTAAATTTTTAAAGAAAATCCTGTGGTAAGCCAGGTGTGATGGTTCATAGCTGTAACTCCAGCACTCAGGAGGCTGAGGCAGGACAGCTGCAAATTCCAGTCAATCTGGGCTATAGAGTGAAATCCTGTCTCAAAGAAGCTGGGGTTTTGGCAAGAAAGATGGCTCAGCAGGCAAACACAAACCTAGCAACCCAAGTTTAATTCTGGAGTCCACTGGGACTGGAGAGATGGTGCATGGGTTAAGACTATGCATGGCAACCAGAAGGACCAGAACTGGCAGTGATCTGCACTTCTGATTCTGGAAGATGGACCCTGGGAAGTGAAGCAAAAATGAGGTAGAAGCAATCCAGGATAATTCTCAAAGTCACCCTTGGGGCTCTGCAGGCACACACAGTGCCCTCTGACACACAAAAAAATTCTGGAGCCCACATAGTGGAAGGAGAGAACCAACTTCCAAACAGTGTCCTCTACTCTCCAAATGTGTAGTCTGACCTCCATACATGCACCATGGTACAAGGAGCTCTCTCTCTCTCTCTCTCTCTCTCTCTCTCTCTCTCTCTGTTTCTTCTTTTTTTTTTTCTTAAAAAAGCTTGGGTGTAGCTTAGTTGGTGGAATGCTTGCCTTGCAGAAAACCCTTGGGCTTGATTTTGATTCTCCCAACCAAATAAACTGGGCATGGTGGGACATGCCTTAATCCTAGGAGATAGAAGCAAAAGAAATTCAAGGTCATCCTTAGCTTCATAGTGAGTTTGAGGGTACCTGGGATTACATGAGATCTTATTTCAGAAAAGCAAGATAAAATAAAACAAAATAAGTGAGCATTAAAAAAACAACATGGTCTGGAGAGATAGCTTAGGGGTTAAAGCCTTTGCCTCAAAAACAAAAGGACCTTCCTGAGTTAATATCCAGATCCCATGTAAAAATATCTGATAGAAATGGCAGCAGCTTGCAATTCTAGCCCTGGAAGGCAGAGCCTTGTGAAATCCCAGAGTAATGATATAAAGCAATCCAGGATGATTCTCAAAGTCACCTTTGGGCATCTACAGGCACACATACTCAAGTGCCTTTGGTACACAACACACACACACACACACACACACACACACACACACACACACACACAAAGGTGGATTGGGGTGGCAACATAAAAAAATCCTATGATTGGGGTGTCCAGATAGCTCAGTGAATAAGGCACCTGCTCCCAAACTTAATAATCTGAGTTCAATTCCCAGAAGCCTATATGGTGGAAGTAGAGAATTGACTTCCTATGAATTTCTCCTGTGTGCCATGGCATGTATGTTCTCTCTCTCTCTCTCCTTAATTAAAAAATCCATGATTGAAGCAAAGGAAATGACTAAGTGGATAATATGCTGAATTAGAATCATCAGAAGCTCACATTGCTGGTGGGAATGCAGGTTCATACAGCCACTCTGGCGAGCTGTCTGGAGATTCTTAAAGAAATTAAAGATTGAAATGCCATATGACCCTGCTATTCCACTTTTGGGAATAACCCCCCATGCAGCAGAGGTTTGCCTCGATAGCACAAGCACGACCATGTTCATAGCAGCACTGTTTACAATAGCAAAGTCATGGAATCAACCCAAATGTCCAACAGTTGACCAGTGGATAAGGAAACTGTGGTACATCTATACAATGGAGTACTACTCAGCCATCAAAAATGATGAATTACTGGAATTTGCTGGGAAATGGATGTCATTAGAAAGAATTATATTAAGTGAAGTATCCCAAACCCAGAAAGTTAAGCGCCGTATGTACTCCCTAATAGGTGGCTCCTAGTACCAAACTCACCCAGCCCACATTGAGACACTCAAAGGTAAACCTATGTAATACAGTAATTGCAAGGATTGTGAACAGGAGGGATGAGGTTGGAGGGCCACACCAGACACAAGGAGAGAGGGGACCATGTTACAGCAGAGAAAATAGGCCTCCAAGGAATGCAAGTAAGTAATGTGACACCTGGTTAAGTTCACAGACGTTCGTTCCTGATCATGTACAACTGAGGGGGTATGATCTCACCAGAAGGGGAGAGCATATAGTCTGGCAGATGAAAGGTGATCATTTTGCAAATGGGTGACTGACCCCTCCCTCACCGAGGTTTCCTGCTTTTATTACATCTACCCTTGAATGTGCTATTATAACAAGACTCCAGTTTAACAGTTTTTGTCTCTGACCAGGGGGTGACATACAGTGCCCATCAGGATGGAGTGAAGGGCATTGCAGGAGCAGCAAAACTGCAAAAGAAAATCAACAAACCACAATCCAGAACTTCAGAGACTCTATATCAACCACATAGAACTAAGCCAGCCTAATCTCCTCCCATCCTGAAGCTCAGGGACATTTGCAGAAGAGGGGGCGGTAAGATTGTAAGAGCAAAAGGATGGGAGGAGCAATGATCTGAAGATTCTCCACACTAGTTAGGGCTGAAGCAATCATAATAGGACTTTGCATGCCCTGCGCAATGTCCAACACACTATTTTTTTTTTGATACATTTTTTTTTATTAAAAATTTAATTATACATTTTAAAAATTTTTTACCAGTTCCCTCCCTCCCCCCTCTTCCCCCTCCCCTTCCCCAGTGCCTCCCCCCCAATTCCCAGAGAGTCCTTTATTGTGTGTGCCTAACTCTCCACTGTGTCCTCCTCTCCGATGACATATAAGGACCCAGTGGCATTTCCATAAGCCCTTTCTCTTGTTCCCCTTAAGCATAAGATCACTACTATGGCTGTCAATCCCTTGCCTCCAGGGGTCTCGGTGCCCTTATCAGATGCTAGACTTTATGAGGGCAACAGTGCGCTGGACATTGCGCAGGGCATGCAAAGTTCCATTATGATTGCTTTGGCCCCAACTATTGTTGAGAATCTTGCAAATCGTTGCTCCTCCCATCCTTTTGCTCTTACAATCTTACCGCCCCCTCTTCCGCAAATGTCCCTGAGCTCCAGGATGGGGAGAGATTAGGCTGTCCTAGTTCTATGTGATTGATATAGAGTCTCTGAAGTTCTGGATTGTGGTTTGTTGATTTTCTTTTGCAGTTTTGCTGCTCCTGCAATTCCCTTCACTCCATTCTGCTGGGCACTGTATGTCACCCCCTGGCCAGAGACAAAAAGCTGTTAAACTGGAGACTTGTTGTAATAGCACATTCAAGGGTAGATGTAATAAGAGTAGGAAACCTCACTGAGAGAGGGGTCCATCACCCATTTGCAAAATGATTACTTTTTATCTGCTAGACTATATGCCCTCCCCTTCTGGTGAGATCAGGAAAGAACGTCTGTGAACTTAACCAGGTTTCTCATTACTTACTTGCAGACCTTCATGGAGGCCTATTTTCTCTGCTGTAACATGGTCTCCTCTCTCTTTGTTTCTGGTGTGGCCCTCCTAACCCATCTCTCTTGTTCATAATCCTTGCAATTACTGTGTTACATAGGTTTACTTTTGAGTGTCCCAATGTGGGCTGGGTGAGTTTGGTACTAGGAGCCACCTATTAGGGAGTACATACGGCGCTTAATTTTCTGGGTTTGGGATACTTCACTTAATATAATTCTTTCTAATGACATCCATTTCCCAGCAAATTCCAGTAATTCATCATTTTTGATGGCTGAGTAGTACTCCATTGTATAGATGTACCACAGTTTCCTTATCCACTCGTCAACTGTTGGACATTTAGGTTGATTCCATGACTTTGCTATTGTAAACAGTGCTGCTATGAACATGGTCGAGCTTGTGCTATCGAGGCGAACCTTTGCTGCTTGGGGGTTATTCCCAAAAGTGGGATAGCAGGGTCATATGGCATTTCAATCTTTAATTTCTTTAAGAATCTCCAGACGGCTCGCCAGAGTGGCTGTATGAGCCTGCATTCCCACCAACAATGTAGGAGAGTTCCCCTCTCTCCACATCCTCTCCAGCATTTGTCGTTGTTTGTATTGTGGATTTTGCCATCCTGACCGGGGTGAGATGATATCTCAGGGAAGTTTTGATTTGCATTTCCCTGATGGCGAAGGAAGTGGAGCATTTTTTAAGATAATTGTTAGACATTTTAATTTCATCCCTGGTAAAGTTTCTTTGAAGTTCCAGGGCCCATTTTTTAATTGGGCCAGTGTTTTCCTTGGAGTTTAATTTTCTAAGTTCTTTGTGCACTCTGGACAGTAGAGCTCTGTCAGATATGTGGTTAGTGAAGATTTTCTCCCATTCTGTGGGTTGCCTTTGAGCTCGTGTTACAATCTCTTTATCTGAACAGAAGCTCTTTAATTTCACAAGATCCCAACTGTTGAGAGTTGGTAGCAGTGACTGTGCCATTGGATGTCTGTTTAGGAACTGTTGGCCTAGCCCAACCAGCTCGAGGGAGTTCCTATCCTTTCAACTATGGTTTTTAAAGTCTCTGGCCTGATATCAAGGTCCTTGATCCATTTGGAATTAAGTCTTGTACATGGTGACAAGTACGGGTCCAGCTTTAATCTTCTGCATGTGGAGATCCAGTTTTGCCAGCACCATTGTTGAAGATGCTGTTCTTTTTCCATTGGATTCTTTGGGCCCCTTTGTCAAAGACCAAATGGCTGTAACTTTGTGGGCTTATATCTGGGTCTTCAATCCTTATCCATTGATCTGTGTGTCTATTTTGGAGCCAGTACCAGGCTGTCTTTATAACTATGGATTTGTAGTATAGACTTAGGTTTGGTATGGTAATACCTCCAGCTGTGTTTTTGTTACTCAGGATTGTTTTTGCTATCCTGGGTCTTTTGTGCCTCCAAATGAACTTTGAGATTGTTTGGTCAACTTCTTTGAAGAATTGCTTTGGGATTTTGATTGGTATAGCATTGAATCTGTATATTGCCTTTGGTAGGATGGTCATTTTTACAATGTTGATTCTGCCAATCCAGGAACAAGGGAGGTCTTTCCACCTTCTGGTGTCTTCTGCAATTTCTTTCTTTAGGGTTTTAAAGTTTTCATTGTAAAGGTCTTTTACCTCCTTAGTTAGGTTTATACCAAGGTATTTCATTTTTTTAGGGGTTATAGTAAATGGCATGGTTTCTCTCAAGGCTTTTTCACTTCTTTCATTCTGGGCATATAGGAAGGCCTCTGATTTTTGCACATTTATTTGTAACCCGCCACCCTGCTGAACTTCTCAATTAGTTCCAGGAGCTTCCTGGTGGAGTTTTTGGGATCACTCAGGTATAAGATCATGTCATCTGCAAATAGAGATAGCTTGACTTCTTCCTTGCCAATTTGAATCCCTCTTATGTCCCTTTCTTGTCTTATGGCTTCGGCTAAGACTTCAAGTACAATATTGAATAGAAGTGGTGAGAGTGGACAGCCTTGTCTTGTTCCTGATCGAAGTGGGAATGCTTCCAATTGTTCCCCATTGAGCATAATCCTTGCTGTGGGCTTGTTGTATACAGCTTTTATTATATTGATAAAGGTTCCTTCCATTCCTACTGTCTCTAGCGTTTTGATCATAAAAGGCTGTTGGATCTTGTCAAAAGCTTTTTCTGCATCTATCGAGAGTATCATGTGGTCTTGGACTTTGGACTGGTTTACATGATGAATTACATTTATTGATTTGCGTATGTTGAACCAACCTTGTGTGCCGGGGATGAAGCCTACTTGGTCCCCATGAATGATCTTTTTAATATGTTTTTGAATCCGATTTGCTAAGACTTTGTTGAGAATCTTTGCGTCTGTGTTCATCAGGGAGATCGGCCTATAGTTTTCTTTTTTAAGTGAATCTTTATTAGGTTTTGGGATTAAAACGATATTTGCTTCATAGAAGGAATTTGGTAGTGTTCCTTCCTTTGCTATTTGATGGAACAGTTTAAGGAGTATTGGTGTTATTAACTCCTTAAATGTCTTGTAGAACTCTGTGCTGAATCCATCTGGTCCAGGACATTTTTTGGTGGGAAGATTCGAGATTACTTCCTCAATTTCCTTATATGTTATAGGACTATTTAAATAATTCACAACTTCCTGATTCAATTTAGGTAAGTTGTGTTTACTTAGAAATTCATCCATCTCTTTTGTGTTGTCAAACTTCACAGAGTATAAGTTTTTGAAATATGATGTTATAATTCTCTGGATTTCTTGGGTATCAGTAGTGATAACTCCATGTTCATTTCTAATTTTGTTAATTTGGGTTTTCTCTCTCTTGCTTTTGGTTAGTTTAGCTAGGGGTGTATCAATCTTGTTGATTTTTTCAAAGAACCAGCTTTTTGATTGGTTGATTTTTTCTATCGTTTTCTTAGTCTCGATTTCAGATATTTCTCCCCTTATTTTGCTAATCTCTTCTCTTCTACTGCTTTTAGGATCAGATTGCTCTAGTTTCTCTAAAGCTTTAAGCTGCATTGTTAAGTTGTTTATTTCTGATGTTTCCATTTTTTTGACGTGGGCATTAAGAGCTATGAACTTACCTCTTAGAACAGCTTTCATTGTGTCCCAGAGATTTTGGTAAGTTGTATTTTCGTTATCATTCACTTTCAGGAAATCTTGAATTTCCTTTTTAATTTCTTCCTGAATCCAGTTCTCATTCAGCATCATAGTGTTAAGTTTCCAGGAGTTAGTGCATTTTCTCTTGTTTGATGTGTTGTGGATGTCCAGCTTTAGGCCGTGGTGGTCTGATAGGGCACAGGTTAGAATTTCAACTTTCTTGTATATGTGTAGATTCATTTTGTGGCCCAATATGTGATCTATTTTGGAGAAAGTTCCATGTGCTGCTGAGAAAAATGTGTATTCTTTGGTGCGTGGGTGAAAAGTTCGATAGAGATCTGTGAGGTCCATTTCTTTCAGGGTTTGATTAAGTTCCAAAGTGTCTCTGTTAAGCTTTTGACCTGTTGATCTATCCCATGTAGAGAGGGCGGTGTTGAAGTCCCCAAGAATTATCGTTTGGGGGTTGATTTCTTGCTTTAGACGCTGTAGGGTTTTCTTAATGAATGTGGGGGGGCCCGTATTGGGTGCATATATGTTCAGTATTGTGAAATCTTCCTGGTGAATTGTACCTCTGACTAAAATGTAGTATCCATCCGTGTCTCTTATAATTTTTTTTGGTTTGAAATCCACTTTGTCTGATAGCATAATGGCTACCCCTGCCTGTTTTCTGCTTCCATTTGCTTGTAGAATTGTTGACCAGCCTTTTATTTTTAGAGCGTGCCTATCTTTTGTGGTGAGATGGGTTTCCTGCAGGCAACAGATTGATGGATTGTGATTTTTAATCCAAGTTTGTAATCTGTGTCTCTTGATCGGTGAATTAAGTCCATTAACATTTAGTGTTATAATGGAGAAACTATTGTTAATTCCAGACATTTATTATGTTTAGTAGCTTTTATAAGTATATTGCTTCGCTTTTAATGGTGTTATATTTGCCTTCTGTTCTCCTGGATATGCCTGTTTTTTTCTTCACGCTTGAGTATCATTTCTAGCAGTTTTTGAAGGCCTGGTTTGGTGGCCATGTATCCCTTAAAGTTGTCTTTGTGCTGGAAAATTTTTCTTTCTCCCTCGATCATGACTGATAGTTTTGCAGGGTAAATCAGCCTGGGTTGACATTTTTGCTCATTCAATACTTGAAGTATGTCTCTCCAAGCTCTTCTTGCTTTTACTGTTTCGACTGAGAAGTCATTAGTTATTTTAATAGGTTTGCCTTTAAAAGTGACTTGTTTTTTCTCCCTTGAAGCTCTCATCACCAGTTCTTTATCTTGAATGTGGAGTGTTTTAACTATTATTTGCCGCGGTGTGCTTCTATTTTGGTCGTATCTGTTTGGGGTGCGGAATGCCTCTTGTATATGAATGGGCCTCTCTTTTTTTAGATGAGGAAAGTTTTCCTTGATGATCGTTTGAAAAATTTCCTCAGGGGTGGTATTTTGAGATTCTTGCTCCGGTATTCCATGAATACGCATGTTAGGCTTCTTCAGGGTGTCCCATATCTCTTGGATATTTCTCTCAAGTATCTTTTTGGCTTTAACAACCTCTTCCATTGAGCTGGTTAGTACTCCCACTTTATCTTCAAGGTCTGAAATTCTGTTTTCTGCTTCATTAGTTCTGTTGATAAGACTCTCTGTGGTGTTCTGGGTTGAAGATAACTTGTCTTTTAGCTCAGTTTTAAACTCTGCTTGAGTTTGTTTTAACTGTTCTATGCCACTTTTTGTTTCTTGCACTGTTTTTCTCAACTCCTCCAGATGTCTGTTGTGTTGCTCTTCAAAGCGATTGATTCGATTATGTAATTCCTCCCGGATTTCCTCTTTCATAGTATTGAACATGGTAATGATCATATTTTGAAAGTCTTTATCCTGGGTGGGGCTTTCTTGGCCTTTTTCCGCGGGTTTGTTCTTGTTGGAGTCTAACATTATGGGATTAATTTCTTCAGTGGGAAATTTGTTTACTTGAGTGTTGCTTCTCATGGATTTGCACTTTGACTTTGGCATTGTCATTTTAACTCTTAAGATCTCTCAATTTCACTAAACTGAATTATTTGGCCTGGGGTACTGGTGGGCAGGGCCTGAACGGGGACTTACCTAGGGCGCGGGGTGAGGCCCGGGTGGACAGCGCGCGTGTCCTGACCGGCGGAGCGGGGTGGGGCGAAAAGGGAGGATGGGCGCGTCGGCGTGGAGCTATTTAACCCGAGGGCAGCTGGGGCGGGGCCCGGGCGCAGGGGGAGGTCCTCCTCGTCCCTCGGCCCCCGCGCGGCTCCGGCTGGATGGTGGGAGTCGGAGCCGGGTCCCCGTGGGCTGACCTGGGGGTCCTAGAGCGCGCGTTGAGGCCCGGCTGGATCTCGCGCAGGCGTCCCGACCGGGGGAGCGGGGGCGGGGCGAAAAAGGGAGGATGGGCGCGTCGGCGTGGAGCTATTTAACCCGAGGGCAGCTGGGGCGGGGCCCGGGCGCAGGGGGAGGTCCTCCTCGTCGCTCGGCCCCCGCGCGGCTCCGGCTGGATGGTGGGAGTCGGAGCCGGGTCCCCGTGGGCTGACCTGGGGGTCCTAGAGCGCGCGTTGAGGCCCGGCTGGATCTCGCGCAGGCGTCCCGACCGGGGGAGCGGGGGCGGGGCGAAGAAGGGAAGGATGGGCGCGTCGGCGTGGAGCTATTTAACCCGAGGGCAGCTGGGGCGGGGCCCGGGCGCAGGGGGAGGTGCTCCTCGTCCCTCGGCCCCCCGCGCGGCTCCGGCTGGATGGTGGGAGTGGGAGCCGGGTCCCCGTGGGCTGACCTGGGGGTCCTAGAGCGCGCGTTGAGGCCCGGCTGGATCTCGCGCAGGCGTCCCGACCGGCCTCCAACACACTATTGACCTCACAAAGTCTAGCATCGGCTAAAGGCACCAAGATCCTTGGAGGCAAGGGATTGACAGCCACAGTAGTGTTCCTATGCTTAAGGGGAACATGAGAAAGGGTTCAGGGAAATGCCACTGGATCCTTGTACGTCATCGGAGAGGAGGACCAAGAGGAGAGTTAGGCTTACACAATAAAGGACTCTCTGGGAATTGGGGGGGAGGCACTGGGAGACGGGGAGGGAGGGAAGGGGAGCAAGGGGTTCAGGGGGAGGAGGAGGGGGGAGGGAACTGGTCTACCTATTAAGTTTGTATGAGCGGAAATAATAATAAAAAATGTTAAAAAATTTAAAAAAAAGAAAAATAATTTAAATATATTTGAAAAAAAAAAGAATCATCAGAAGCTCAAGGACAAGTTAATTTGGTGTATTGCAATACAGTGGTAAACAACGAAGAGATCTTGCCACCAAGACAAGGTGGAAGATGAAGACAAGTGATGACAGATATCCATGCGCAAATTACCTGCACAAGATATGTACAAAAATGGGCCCATCAGGACCCTGTCATGGAATGAGGAGGAATTAATGAGGCCTCCCTGATATTATATTTAGTTAATGGTTGATGGGGGATGGAGAGACATTTTCCTTCAGTGGTATAGCCACTGGTAAAGTGCTCATGCGCTTGTAAACTCTCACTCACTGCCCTAGTAAAACTCATTGTGTCACTGTTGCAGTCCACCTGCATGGCTGCTGATAAATGAGCATCAAACGGCTTAAGGGAACAAGGGGTTTATTTTCTCTTATGATTATTGGTTAGAGTTCTCAGTCCAGCTTGACAGGAGAGCATGCACTAACACTAGGGCCGAGGGAACTGGCCATACCATCTCTACAGAACAGCTGAGAGAGGGACGACCCTTACTTGCCAGACCAGCATGTCTGGCCAAATGTACAGAAGAATTCCA
Organism: Typhlomys cinereus; assembly: GCA_023101885.1. Lineage (NCBI taxonomy): Eukaryota > Metazoa > Chordata > Mammalia > Rodentia > Platacanthomyidae > Typhlomys > Typhlomys cinereus. The sequence continues at coordinate 7,195,565 of JALPQD010000068.1, read as the reverse complement.
ACTCTCTCAACCAGCTGGGCCTTCCCCATTGGCTAGAGAATCTCCTGCAGGTTTGCTCTGGGCCTAACTAAACCACTAATTCTCTACAATCCAGAACTCAAATTCTCATCTGTCAAGTTGACACCTGTGCCTAATTATGACAGTCACACACATATGTGTACACACACAGAGATATTAAGGCAGAAGTGGAAAGTAGTTGGAAAGAGAAAGGATGTAGCAGGAGTGGAAGAGTCAGGTTAATATGATCAAAACATTAAGTATATATATGAAAATGTCAATAAAACCTATTATTATGTCTAATTAATATGTGCCAATAAAAAAAATCCTGTGGTAAAAGGCATCTCATTTTTTAGACAAGGCTATTGAGCCAAAGAAAGGAAATGACTTAACACAAGTCACCAGGGAGGTTGGGGGTAAAGCTAGGATTTTCCAAAAACAGCCAAAAGTTAGGAGCAATAAAGTGATCTATTATATCTGTTGCCAACATTTTCCCCTTTGCTCACCAAGGCGCCACATCCAGTCCAAAAAGCAGAGAGGAGAATCAGACGATCTAGTGCCAATGTCATGCAATACAACCTGCATTTTGGCCTTTGTTTCTGCAGCCTTCTTACAATAAATTCTCCCTTTTTCTGCTTGTAGGACAACAACAACAACAACAAAATGAAATGGCTTAGGTTCAAATTCTGTGTGTACTAGGCTTTTTTGGAAACCCTTATTACAGTGTTCTTGTCTGTAAAGAAGGAAAAATTAGGGCTGGAGAGGTGGCTCAGGGGTTAAGCCTCCGCCTTGCAGGCGGAAGGTCCTGAGTTCGGATCCCAGATCCCACGTATAGACGCCAGGCAGAAGCGGGGGCGGCCTGCGTTTCTGGTCCTGGTAGGGCGGAGCCTGTGAATCCCGGGGCAGAAGGAGGTGGAGGTGTCCATGGTAGTTTGCGAATTCGTCCGTGGTTCTACACATACACAGACACACACACACACACACACACACACATACACACGCACATGCACACAGTTGAATAAATAATAATAATAATAATAATAAAAAAGATTTAAAAAAAGAAGGAAAAATTACTCCAGATGTAATCAGAGTTGTTCATTTAAATACGTAGTGCAAGGTTGGGGGTATAACAGAATGTTTGCCCAGCATGGATTCAATCCCAAGTACAATGAGAAAAAAAAAACCACTTAATGCAATGTCTAGCATTCATTCAATAATACTTAACCATTATTATGTGCCAAGTACTGGTAAAGATTAAACATTAACCAAATATTACTACTACTATTGGAGAGTAGCTCAAGATGAATTGTCAGGCATAATTGTGTGTACCTATAATTTCAGCACTTAGACGCTGAAGTAGTAGAATTACTATAAGTTTGAAGTCATCCTGGGCTATGCATAATGAATTTGAGACCAGCTTGGAATACACAATGAGAACCTTTTTTGAAAATTTATTTTATTTTAAATGAAAAGAATACTAATTATTGCCTAGAAATAGTCTTGAGTGAAAGACATTCAGAACATAGTTGCTACTTGTATTCCAATCTCCAAGGATACCAAAGTGTGCAGATGCTATTATGAAATGTAGTAGTGTTAACATATATAACCTACACATATCCCCCTGTATACTTTAAATAGTGTCTAGATTATAATAATTGATACATGGTAAGTGCTACATAAATATTTCTTATATTATTTATGAAACAATTATAAGGAAAAATGTCTGACTTGGAGAGATGGCTCAGTGGGTAAAGGCACCTGTATATGAACCTGGTAACCTGAGTTTGATCCCTGGAGATCACATGGTGGAAGGAAAGAACTGACTTCTGAAAGTTGTCTGTCTTACACACATACATGTACATTGCCTGTTTTCTGTCTCTCACTTGCTCTCAAATAAAGTATTTAAAAAGAAGTTTATAACTTGCAGTAAAGATGTAACCATAGAATATGTTGAGCAACGACCCTCAATGAGACTATGTAAATCACCTGCCCCCCAACCCCAAGGATTATGGAACACGAAGGAAGCAGAGGTGGAAAGAATGTAAGAGCCAGGGGTGGGGAGGTTTGCTAGTCTCACACCACCACCTTACTTCGACTTAAGAAGAAAAGGGTCTATTATTTGGCTTATGGTTCCAGGGGAATAGACTGAAATGGTAGTGAACACAGCAGAAGGCACAGTGACAGCAGCAGAATCTGACTGGTATTACAACAGCCATCAGGAGGGAGAAGAGAGAGAGAGAGAGAGAAAGAGAGAGATCAAACTTTAAGGCCCACCCCCAGTGACATGCTTCTTCCAGCAAGGCTCCACCTCCTAAAAGTTTCTTAACTTTCCTAAATGGCAACCACCAGCTGGGAACCAAGTATTCAAACACATGAGCTATCGGGAACAATTCACATTCAAATCATGAAGGAGTGCCACCAAGCAGTGTCTTCCAGACATGAAAGAACAGCTGCACTCATGAACTCACTGCAGCTGTGTTTACCTACACAAGACCTGCACAAGACAGGGCCTGTTAACATTGCATCATGGACAGGGAATGAGTTCATGAGGCCTCACCCCTTCCTGAGGGACTATTGATAGTTAATGCCAGTTATGGGAAGGGGAGCCATTTTCTTTTTTTTTTTAATTTTTTTTATTGTTTTTTATTTATTCAATTGTGTGTGTGTGTGTACGGTGTGTGTAGAACCACGGGTGAATTCGGGAACCACCATGGACCGCCTCCACCTCCTCCTTGTTTACTCTTCCTGGGATTCACAGGCTCCGCCTTACCAGGACCAGAAATGCAGGCCACCCCCGCTTCTGCCTGGTGTACATACCTGGGGTCTAGGATCCGAACTGAGGACCTTCTGCCTGCAAGGCAGAGGCTTAAGCCCTGAGCCACCTCTCCAGCCCCGGGGAGCCATTTTCTTCAGCGGTGTACCTATTGATATATCATGCATGCTCTAGCAAATGCCCAGGCACATGTTAATGCAGGCAACTGTTATTAATCTCAATGAAACACACACACACACACACACACACACACACACACACACACAAAACAAACATAAAAGTATGAAGAAAACTAAAAGACTTGTTGGGGAAAAGGTTTTCAGTGGAGGAAAGGAGGACAATGAAATGGAGAAATATGGGGCGTAATGGCCAAAAAATTATTGTATACATACATTTTATTTATTTTGCATATGTATCTGTGTGCATCAGAGAGCACTGTGTATGCAATTAGAGACCCAAGGGTAACTTTGGGAATCATCCTGCATTGCTTCTACCTTTTTTTTGGTCGCTTTGGCATTTCCCAGGCTCCACCTTCCAGAGCCAAAGTGCAGGCTGGCGCCATTTCTACCTGGTGTTTTTACATGGGCTCTGGGATCCGAACTCAGGGCCTTCGGCTTGCAAGACAGAGTCTTAACCCCTGAGCCATCTCTCCAGCCCCCCCCCCAAAAATTTTAAAGAATACTTTGAGCAAGCAGGGATAGGAACAATGAGGACTTCCCCCAATCCAGAATGAGACATTTCTTGGCAATGCATACGATGTCTGACGTAGTAAGCAGTCTGTTGATAATCCTCTTGCTGCTAAGGATTCAGATTGAGAGCAAGCTAAGGGTTTATAGTAAATACATTAGGTTGAGTGTGTTTATTATTGCTTATAGTTGAGTAAGATTCACTAAGAGCAAAATAATTCCCAACCTGTAAGAACCAGCAATCTAACATTATAGGAGTCTAGAACAAAAAGTATAATAGCGAAGTCAATCACATGTCCTGCTAAAGTGACAGGAATAAGAATTGATGGGATGATTAAGAACACTGCTGTGGTGACTGGGATGGATCTGCCTGAGGAAGGCAGAGAAGCTGAGAACTCTGAAACCTCTGGTAAAAACAGATGCCCCTCTTTGTAAAGTGCAATTCTTTTTCTCCCTTACTCTTTTTCCTTTGTGACTGAAATATTTACTGTTTATTGGGTATCTAAGCATTCCCATTTTCCAGAAATTTTACAGTTAGGTGAGTTCAGATGATTAGTTCTGTCCAATGGGCTGTGAATGCCAAAGAATTTAAGAGCTAGCAAGTTACCCTCTAGCAATCTCTATCCAATTGCAACAAACTAGAAATACATGTTGAGATGAAGGTGTCAGGAAATCAAAGAATCCCAAAGTCTGGAACTACCTCACAGCTTTTCTCTTTTGCAAGTTCTGTATTACATTCAACTAATCCACTAAGTTTATTTGAACTTTGTGATAGTTAAAGTTGAAAAGATCTAGAATCACTGAAAATGCAGTCTCTAAGCTCATTCTATGAGAGTTGACTCAGGTTGGTAATTGAAGTAAAAAGACTAAATGTGAGTGGTACTACCCTATGGTAAAAGCTAGCCGAGTTCCAGCCTTCATCACTCTCTGCTTCCACAGTCAGCCTCCTGCTTTGGCCTCCATGCCTTCCCCACCGTGCTAATATAGCTCCTCCAACTGTAAGCCAAAACAAACCCTTTGTCCCTTAAACTCTTTCTTGAAAGGTACTTTATCACAGAGAGGAAGGTAACTAATATGAAATCCCAAGTTAGCTTATAGCACTTTTTAAAAAAATATATTTTATTATCTAGAGGCGAGGAGAGCAGGTGTTATATATCATGGAAGTCAGAGGACAACCTTTAGAACTCAGAAAATCAGTTCTCTCCTTCTACCATGTGGACTCTGCAGATAGAATTCAGGTTGCTGAACAAGTACAAGCATATTTATCCACCTACTAAACCATCTCTCCAACCTATTGTAAATGCTTTTGAAGTCTTTTATAGGACAGTGAAAAATTTGAGCTATACACTGAGGTTAAACAAGGCCTACTTTTTTTTATTTTATTATTTATTATTCAATTGTGCGTGTATGCGTGTGTGTGAATGTGTGCGTATATATGTGTGTGTGTAGAACCATGGACGAATTCCGGAACCACCATGGACGCCTCCACCTCCTCCTTGTTTACTCTGGCCTGGAATTCACAGGCTCCGCCCTACCAGGACCAGAAACGCAGGCCGCCCCCGCTTCCGCCTGGCGTCTATACGTGGGGTCTAGGATCCGAACTCAGGACCTCCTGCCTGCAAGGCAGAGGCTTAACCCCTGAGCCACCTCTCCAGCCCCACAAGGCCTACTTCATATCATTGTTTTTGCAGTCTCTTTAGTATTATCTTTTTTCACACTTATGTGTTTTCTGCTGGTACTTTTATCTTTTAAAATTGCCCTCAACTTAGTGCTGAAGTGCTAAATAGTATTCCTAATTATAAGAGCACATTGACATAAAACTTTCCTAGCATGCCCAAAACCCTGGGTTCAACGTTCAGATGGCATAAAAGCTGGGCAGATGGTACATACCTGTGTTCACAGAACTTGGGAAGTAAAAGCAGGAGGATCAGAAATTCAAGGTCATCCTGGGCAACTTTTTTCATCTTAAAGTAAAAACAAGGCTAGGGATATAACTGAATGGTAGAGTGACTGAATGAATAATGCCTAGGATCAGTTCTCAATAACACATACACTACATTAAAAATTACTCCTATTTCACATAGCTGTAGCACACATTATAAAAGCTAAAAATTTCATCATGGTTTTAATAAAAAGTTTACTTCAGAGAAGGGACTTTTTTTTTTTTTTTTAAACAGAAAAAACCTCATGTATCCCAGGCTGAACTTGAACTTACTATGTAGCTGAGAATGCTCTTGAATTTCCAGATCCCACCTAAAAACGCCAGGCAGAAATGGTAGTTCTCTGCAATTCTGGCCCTGAAAGGTGGAGCCTGGGAAACCCCAAACAAAACAATATGAAGGTAAAGAAATCCAGAATGATTCTTGATGTCACCCTTGGGCCTCCACAGGCGCGTGCGCGCGCGCACACACACACACACACACACACACAAAGGCACACATACACACAAGTCAAGTTAATAACTATACAAGAAATAAAACAGGCCTGAGGATGCAATTCAAACCTTGTAACCCAGCACTTGGAAGGCACAGGCGGAAGAATTGCCAAAAGTTCAAGGCCAACCTGGCCTACATAATAAATTGTAGGGCAGCCAAGGGTACATAGTGAAATCCTGTTTCTAAACAGCAAACAAACAAAAAAAAACACTAATAAAATAAAAAGTTAAAAATTATTATTTCAAACTGAGTGTGGTAGTACATGACTGTAATCACAATGCTTGGGAGCCAGGATAATTGCCAGCCAGTTTGAGGAAGACTGAACTACATAGAAAGACCCCGCTCTCAAAAACAAGAACACAACAAGACAAAATATTACTCCATCCTAGTCACCCAAGCAGAATTACAAATGTAAACAAAGTAAAGATCTCTGCCTACCTCTTAGATGCATTTCTTATAAAAACTGTGAAAAGTTAAAAATCTCCAAAAGTGACATAAAAAGATGCTCTTGCCTCCATCTTCCAGAAGCTGAGATTATATAAACTTGTGCCAGCCAAGTGATTTACACTCTATGTCGAACATAAACAGTTAGGTTGGGTATATAGTGTAGTGGTGGAATGCTTGCCTATTTCTAGTACTAAATTTAGAAAAAAAAAGTTAAGTAAGCTAGTGCAACAGGTAAGATTTTGCTTATTACTATAAATTCTCTTTTCTTCTTGCATTATTTTATATGTTTTTTGTTAAAGTTTTCATCTTTAATGATATGACTTTGGAAATATTGTACATTTTCATGACACCAATACTACAGTTTTTGGAGTCGCAGTAAAGATACACAGAATTACATCTGTAATTACTATGAAGCTAACATTTCAAGCAGTAATTTCTGTTACATGGCAAACAAGATCAAGAAAGCAACCATCAAACAAAAGAGAGCCTTTGCTTCAGACACGCAAATCCCAGCATAGCATATGAGAACAGCTGCTGCTTCAGCGAAGGGTTTTTGGCATAACCAATGATAAGACTGCCAAAGACTGTTCCAATACCAGTACCAGAATCAGCAACTCCTACCAATAAATTTGGCAGCAGTATCGTTTCTGCTGATTGCACTGTTCTGAAACTGCATTCGGATCAGCTGATACCATTCTGGGCCCCATTAAATAAATGCTGTAGAGCCCTCTCCAGGCCTAGTCTCTGATCGAGATAACACTGATGCAGAAATTGACTTACATGCAATTCAAGATCCAACTCGGATCGGAGTGGGGGTGCAGGCGAGCTGGGGCGCAGGCAAACATCTCTCCCTGGCTATTGGATAGGTGACAGGCAACGTGGGCTCCTCTCCCGCGTCCTCAGAAGCAGTGGAGCTCATTTCATGTTTTTGAGATAACGTTAGTGTGTGTATATAGGTCATCAAATAATTGTATATGTGTCAAAAAATAAGTTTGGGGGCTAAAGAGATAGCTCAGGGGTTAAGACTCTAGCTCACAAGCAAAAGCACCTGAGTTCGGATCCCAGATCTCATGTAAAAATGCCAGGCAGAAATGGCAGCAGCCTGCACTTCCGGCTCTGCAAAACAGAGCCTGGGAAATCTCAGAGTGAAGCAAATAGAAGGTAGAAGCAATTCAAGATGACTCCCAAAGTCACCCTTAGTCCTCCCCTCCCCCCTGACACATGCAAAAATAAAATTACTTAAAAGATAATTTGGGGAAGTCAGTGTGATAGCTTAGTGGGTAAGATACCTTTTTGCAAACCTGAGTTTGACTTCCAGAAACTCACATGGTCAAGAGAAGGAACTTCCAAATGCTGTCCTCTGGTTACCATAAACCTGCATAATCTGTCTTTCTAACTTCCCCCTCTAATACACAAATTTTGGGGAGGAAAAACAACTTTGTGAGTCAGTTCTCACCCTTCCTTTGATGAGGCAAGGTCTTTCTTATTTTTGCTGTTGTACAGCATATCTCAGGCTAGCTGGCATAAGAGCTTCTGACCAGTTCTCCTATCTCCCCCTCCATGTTACCCTAGGAGTGCTTGGATTACAGATGTGTGCCACCACAGGTTCTGGTGACCAAATGCAGGTCCTTGGCTTGTGCAAGTGCTTTTACCTGCTGGGCCATCCTCTCAGTCTGTCTTGCCCATATATAAAAAATATTTTTCATATTTTATCCTACCAAAAAAATGTTGGCTGGGCATAGCAGCACATGCCTCTAATCCCAGCACTTGGATGGTGGAAGCAAGAAGTTATGGGCTCTGGGAATCAAACTCAGGTGGCCAGGTTTGTGCATAGGTGCCGTATAATCCACTGAGCCATCTCACCAGGCCAATTTCTTCATTTTGTAAGGAATGAATAAATGTTTTCTTCGTTCCCCCAGTGGGAGTAGCCTTATTAATAACAGTACAGAAATTTCTGTAACTTATATACAAAGCATATGTTTACTTGGCATTCAATTTCAAATATAACATCAATTTATGTATCAAATATAACAATTTCAAACATAACATCTCCAATGTAGGAAGCAAAAAGGACAGTGGGCAAGAAAAATGAAGAGACCACATGTCCAATGAATATTTAAGTCGAACAACAAAGCACTCTACACACAGGCTGAAATACATACAGAGTCAGAGCAAGTAGGATCAAGATCCTGCAAAGGCAAGTGTCGTTGAATGGTTATTTGTGGAAAGGCCATAGGCCTAAATCCCAAGTTCAGCACTAGTCTTTATTTATTTGTTTGTTTGTTTGTCTATTTATTTATTTAGTATCTTGCTCAGTTGGGTGAATCATTTTAATAGTGTGATTTTTCCAAGCTCACAAAACGAGTGGCATTCAGTAGATTGGTGAGAAGCCATTGAGTTGACTTGTCTGCAGAGGCTATTTGCACTGAGATTGGCTCTGTCGCCTAATAGTAAATTGCATAGGGTATACAATAAAACCAGTGTTGCGGTTGTGAAGGCAGGAAACTATATATTAAACATCCATGCTGGGGAACTAATGCAGACATACAGAAGCCAATCAAAACTAAGTGATGTTTATTTATTTCCAAAATGTGCTTGACAGTGCTGGGAATGCTGGAGTGAAGGCATCTCACTCGTGACACAGGTCAGAAGCTGCATACCACTTTGAGATTGTTGCTACTGACACAACCATTACCTGACATGTAACAGAAATGGATTCTTGTAACAAAGAAATGATGAACAAGACATACTGATTTCTAATAAAATTCCTACCAAACAGCTATGTTCTGTGCCTGACCAAACCCTTCACAGACTTTGGACACCAGGATTTCCAAGCAAAGGCCACATCTTGCCATTGACTCTGCAGGAAAACTTTTTCCTGTACCTTGGTGATTTCTTTTTGTGGTTGACTTTGCTCACCACTCAGAAGATTTTCATGATTTCCACCCAGCTCCTTGATTCCCTGTAAGAAAATGTCCATTAATTGCTTAACTTTTTCAAACTTGGTTTGCTGAACATGACTTGTAGAACTTTCGTTTGCTGTTTAGTTATCATCATACATTTTTCTTCTATCCTAGTCTTCTGCACCTCCATGTACCACTGTTGAAACAAAGGCTGATACATCTCAGAGTACTTGTTATAAGAACCTATTTTTTCCTTTGTGTTTTTAACATGTTCTCAGGTTGTCAGTCAGGGTTCTGAGAAGATTGCTTATGTCCCACTCAAAGTGCTTTGTCTTTGCAAGAGTAATGCTATCTTTAAAATCCTCTAATATCTTCTCAAGTTCCCTGACTAGTCAATATTCTTCTGAGAGAGGAGTTGATTTTCAACATAAGTCTCAGGCTCTGGATGACTGGTTTTACTCATTCCTTCAGGGTGCAGGAAGGGACACGATGGCGGTTGCAACTCTAATCCTGGGAGCTTGGAGGCACTGTCCTGGCCTTCCTTGTGTTGGGTGCCACAGCTGGACTCTTCCCAAGCTGGCAGTCTCCTGACCCTTTCTCACATACATGACCACTGGAGCCTCTGGACTAGACCATTAATCTACTTCCACTGCCCTTATCTCAGACCCATCTCTCTCTTTCTCTCTCTCTCTCAACCAGACTTCAGGGGCTAGAGAGATGGCACAGGGGTTAAGATTCTGCCTTGAAAGCAAAGGTTCTGAGTTCAGATTCAGGATCCCATGTAAAAATGCCAGGTAGAAATGGCGGTGACCTGCACTTCTGGCCCTGGAAGGCAAGACTGGGAAACTCCAGAGCAAAGAAGAGGTTGAGCAATCCAGGGTGATTCCCAAAGTCACCCTTGGACCTCCACAGGTACACATGGTGCCCTTTGATATACACAGACACACAGACGCACAAATACACACACACACACAAACACACACACACACAAGACAGGGCTTCATGTAGCCCAAGCTGGACTTGAACTCACTATGTAACAAAGGATGACCTTGAACTCTTGATTTTCCTGCCTCTAATCTCCTAAATGCTGAGATTACAAGCATGTCCCATCATGCCCATTGTTTTAGTCAGGGTTCTCTAAAGCCACAGAACTAACAGAATGAATATGTAAAAGAGGGATTTACTGATTGACTTATGAAATAATCCAACAATAGCTGCCATTAGCTGCTCAGTCCAGAAGTTGAATGTCCCAACAGTTCTAGACTGTGGCTAAGGTTGGGAGGATTCCTGGAGAGTATCTAGACTTCAGTCCCATCAAGGGTTGGAGGGTCAAAGAAGGGAAGATGAGATTACCTGCACCAGGCAAGCCAGTCTCCCAGAGCCCTTTTGTTTTATGGTTCCTTTTATCTGGTCTGCTACTGAAAGGTTCCATCCAGATTTAGAGCTTGTCTTTGTATTGCAAATATACTGATCCACATAATTTCTCTTCAGGTAATCTGGCAGCTAATATGCTAATTAATCCCAGGTATGGTCAAATCTACAACTAGGATTAACTATTACACCCATTTATGTTGTTTTTTTTTATTTTATATAACATATAATTTCACTGTTTTGGACACATAATTCATATACCATAAAACTTACCATCTTAAAATATACAATTCAATCAGTTTTAGTGATTGATACCTGTAATATCAGCACTTGGGAGGCTGAAGCAGGAGAATCAAGGAGTTCAAGGCCAGCCTTGATAGGAAGTTTGAGGCCATTGAAAGTTTTAAGACCCTGCCTTAAAAACAAAACATATGATTCAGTGTTTTTTTATTTGAGTATGTTTATTTTTGTGGGGAATATATGTGTGTGTGTGTGTTTGTGTGTGTGTGTGTGTAGGGTGCACTAGTCCATATGTGGAGAAGTCAATGTTGCATGTTTTTATCACTGCCTACCTTTTTTTTTTTTTTTTTAGAAATAATCTCTCTCTGAACCTGGAGTTTACTGTTTTAGCAACACTGGTTGGTCAGTGAGCCCCAAGGACTCACCTATTTTCACTGGCCTGGCTTTTATATGGTTGGTCTGAATCCAAACTCATGTTCTCTTGCTGTATATATAACAAGTGTTTTACCAAATAGTCATCTCCACAACTCTGTCTGTTTTTAAGACACGTCACATTGTCCACATAGCTCAAGCCAACCTGGGTGATTTCTGAATTCGTCTAAACTACAAAATGAAACTCAATGTCAAAAAACCTAAAAATTTAAAAATTTTAATTAAAGATTTTAAATGGAAGAATATTATCTTACATACTTATAGCACATAAACATACATATTCCATATACAGGGTATATTGCCTAGTGTGTATGCATATGTACTATATATGAAAATATTTCCAAATATGACCAGATTAGGAAGCTGAGTCAGCAGTTGATGTACTTGCTCACAAGCAAAGGACAGGAAGTGTGGCAGTCTACTTGTGAAACCTAGGAACTCCTTATCAAGCTGAGATCTCCTTAGCAAACTGGCTAATCGGTCTACTCTTATGGGCAGGCTTTGGGTTTTATTATCAAACCATCCTCAAAACAAATAAAGGTAAAAGAGTGACTGAGGATGATTCTCAATATCTCAACTTCAGGCCTCCACATGCATTGTGCATACACACACATGAGCACTCACCTACAGGTAAACTTACATACATACATACCCCTGATGCACACATATACATGAAAATTAAAACGAGGTACCAACAAATTATAGAATTTTAAATAATAAGCATTTTGAAGGTGGGTTGTGGTAGCTTGTATCTGTAACTCCATAACCTTGGAAGCTGAAACAGGAGAACTGTCCAGAATTCAAGGACAGTCTGCACTACATAGTGAAACTAAGGCCAGACTGGGTTCCAGAACAAGATCCTATCTCAAACACAAGCAAACAAAAGACTTGAGTCATCTAATAATGGAATGGAATGTCTTCTAGATAATAATCTACCAACCATCAGCTATATAAGCAAGCACTTTTTTAGTGATATTCCAAAAGGGCTTCCTGCTGGGGTATAGCTCAGTGGTAGATGTTTACTTAGAATGCATAATAAAAAATGGGTTTGATCTCTAGCATACAAGCAAACAAACAAAAAGATGTTCCCACTTTGATGGGAAACAAACTCTGATGTCCTTTCATACACTACAAACCTGTGGAACAGGAACTGACTTGAAAATTTCCCTGAGCAATGAGAAAGAATGAGAATAAAGAAAGTCTGACTTATGGCCCATAAACAGGTTGAAGTTAATGGTGCAGATCGCATTTTTAACTATTTCTGATCTGGACTGTTCTCTAATCATAGGACTGAAATAAAGTCAATCAAAATCAATAAAAATGGATTAGGGTTGTAATTTAATGGTAGATACATGCCTAATATGCATGAAGCCCTGGATTCTATGCCTAGCAATGAAAAAAAAGTTAATGGTATAATGTTAATGGAGTAGGAAAGGAAACATTACTTCTCGGCTAGTTAGTAAGATCTCTGAGAATCTACTTACTGCAACAGAGAAGCCTATACAGATTGTACCAGAGATGAGAGAGTGAAATTAAGACTTTTATTAGAAAGTAAAAGTTATAGGAAGGGTAGGAACTAAAATGGTAAAGTAAAAAGAATCAGCTTAGGAACTGTGGAGAGGGTAGAAAGCCAAGGAGCACAAGCTCAATGCCTCCTGAGCATTTGTGCCTTTTGGTATCATTTACATCTCAGAGAAATAGTTAACTTACTTACCAGAAGCACTTATTAGCAATTTTTATTAGACATTTATATTTAATTCTCTATTTCCAACTATTCCCTTCATTATCTTTTGCTGAGCTCAAAGATAGTCCATCCATTATAAGCATTTATCTGTCTTCAAAGTTCATCAGTGCTTGCACTGTAAAGAAACAGATTGTGAAGCTAGATAGCTAAAAGACATTTGAAACATAAACATATTTGATGAAGAGCTTACTTTTCTGAGTTCTAAGATTTCACACAGATTTTTGACTAATCTTAGATTTAAAATAAGCTACTCGAGTCTGTCTTTTCCTTACCATAAACAAGTTAATCAAGATCTAGGCTCACTTAGCAGTTGTAGAAAGAAAAAATATTGTATAGTTCTCTCATTTGTGAGTCCCAGATTTTATATAAATATAAAAATTATATATGTATATATGATATGAAAATAAAACTAAAACTGTCTAGAGGGACAAAGAAGAGTAACAGAAGGATTAACAAAAAGGAGGGTGGGAAGTGTAGGGGATGTATTTAACGACATTATATTCTTTATGAAAGCTTAAAATAAATGTAAGGGGATCCTTGAGACGGCTCAGCAAGGTATACAAACTTGGTAACCTGAATGTGATGCCAAGAGCCTACGTGGTGGAGGAGAGAACCAACTTCTGAAAGTTGTCCTCTGATCTCCACTCTCCATACATACTGTAACATGTACCTACCTCTCTCTCTCTCTTACTCTCCTCCCTTCATCCTCTCCCTTTCCCCTTTTCTCTCCCTTTCTCTCCCTCTCAAATAAATAAGAAAGGTAAATAAATTTACAAAAAGAACTGGGCTCTGTTTTGAGAGACTAAGGCAAGAATGCTGTAAATCTGAGGCCAATCTGGGCTATGTAGTTGCACAGTGACCTGGTAAGACAGAGATCATGTTTCATAAAACAAACAAACAAAAAAAGCCACCCTTTTCACTTCTCCCTTCTTCCTTTCTTCTTGTTCTCTTCCTACTAAAGCAAAACAAAGAATGACTGAAAATAACAGGATTTACTGTAGACAACATATTGATATAGGTCAAGATTTTCCTTGACACCCTATTCTAAATTGCATGTTGCAATGTTATTAAAATTCCTCTATGCCACCACACATACATACACACACATGTGCATGTGCACGCACACATAAGTTTTAATTTAATTCTTGGTTTCATATTAGGTTTATTTTAACAAAATACCAGGAAGAAAACTCAAAGGGCACCAATCCATACTAGAACATAAAAGTAAATAATGAGAACAAAAACTGCCCCTAAATCATAATTTTTGTTTTATTTCTTAAGAGGATAATTTTATTAATTCAAAGTAATATTTTAATATTTTATTTATTTGACAGAATGTGATGAATGAATGCCTGATGAAGAGTAAAGGCCAGAGGACAACTTTTGGGAGTTTTTCTTCCACTGAGTGGGCATCCAGGAATTGGAGTCAGGTCACCAAGTTTGCAAGCAAGTGTCTTATCTGCTGAGCTATCTCTCAGTCCCTATTAATTTAAATTCATCTCCAAACAGTAAACTGTAGTAAAAATAATCTTGACTAAACAGTTCTCAGATTATAACAACCATTATATTTCTCTCAGTATCAGCATAGGGGTTACAGGAAGAGAAGTCTAATTCATAAACCACTTTGTGGAGTGGGTCAATGTTTTCTAATCTTCATAGCTCTCCAACATGAGCCTGGGCCCTGCTGCTTGGGTCAGAACATGACCTTCAAAAAGAAGGAACATGTAGAGAAGGGAAAGAACTGTACAATTCAACAAGAGCCCACCTTGGCCTGATTCCCAACAGTAGAATTAGATGTCATTCTCTTGGGAAACAGTATTTCAGACCCTAGAAAACTTGAGCATCCCCTGCTGGTGAAACAATTTCTAGTCTCTCTAATAGGAAATTTGGGCACATGCCCAAGGTGTTATATATCAAACCAAGGATATGTTTTTTTGTTTGTTGTTTAAGATATGAAGTAGTACTTGAGAGGCCGTGGTGCTAAACTAGTGGAGGATGTCTTCCCTTTTTTTTTTAACTTAATTTATTCATTCATTCACTTAGTGTGTGTGGGTGTGTGGGTGTGAGAGAAGAGAGAGAGGGCACTATGTGTCCTTGTGGAGGACTAAGAGTGACTTCAGGAATCATCCTGGATTGCTTATATCTCCTTCTTGCTTCAATCTTGGATTTCTCAGGCTCTGCCCACCAGGGCCAGAAGTACAGGCCTAGGCCCTTTCTGCTTTGCATTTTTACTTAGGATCTGGTATCAGAACTCAGTACCTTTGTCTTGTGAGGCAGAATCTTAACCCCTGAGCCATCTCGCCAGGGCACCTTCCTTTTTATCCCCAGTTATATGTATAGCTTTCATGTACTTAAGTCTTGGGCTCTATGATTGCTCTAAATCCTTACCTGCAAATTCTTGCAACCTTTTCCGTTCCTCTAAGTTATATTGAAGTTTTTCCAGTAACTCAAAATATCGGAAGAGTGAATCTCTGGGCCAAACAACACGGTCATCCTGATCCATATCCATTAATCCAGGCAGATTATCATGCACAAGAGTCTCCCAGTCACATTTATCTGTAGGAAAGAATGCTTCTTGAAAACATGTCTGGGGGCTGGAGAGGTGGCTCAGGGGTTAAGCCTCTGCCTTGCAGGCGGAAGGTCCTGAGTTCGGATCCTAGACCCCATGTATAGATGCCGGGCAGAAGCGGGGGCGGCCTGCGCTTCTGGTCCTGGTAGGGCAGAGTAAAAAAGGAGGTGGAGGCGGTCCATAATAATAAAACATTTCTGAAGGGACTGGAGAGATGGCTAGCAGAAGGTCCTAAGTTTGGATCCCAAATCCCACAGAAAAAAAGTCAGGTGGAAACGACAGTGGACTACACTTCTGGCCTAGGTGAGTAGAGCCTGGGAAATCTGGAGCGAAGCAATAAGGAGGTAGAAGCAATCCAGGATGATTCCTGAAGTCATTTATCAGTACAGACATTCCAGATGAAACCCATGGATCACACACGCAAAATAGTGTAAAAGTAGGAGGGAGATTGGCAGAAAAGGAAAAAGTATAAAGTGGGAAAGGAGTGGGGGAGATGGATTGGTAGTTAAGAAGTCAAGACACATAAATTTATTGTATTTATGTATGGAGGCTCAAAGGACATAAAAATTTTTAAAAAATGTCAAAAAGCAGTGATGAAAAAAAAAAACAAAAAAACAAGCAGTGATGTACACCTGAAATTCCAGCACTCCGGAGGCTGAGAAAGGAAGCTTGCTGAGGTTACACAGTCAAGTACTAGGCCTGCCTAGTTACATGTCAGACACTGTCTCAAAAAAGAAGAGGAGAAGAACTAAGAGAAGGAAAGTATGGAGTAGTTAGATATCTTGTCCATGCCTATACTCTCAGTACCTGGAGTGCTGAGACAGGAGGATTTGAGGCCAGCATGATCCTCAAATGCAGCAGGACCTTGTCTCAAAAGAAAGGCTTTGATTTGTCCTAGAGGAATCTGAACTCAAATAGAAGAACCCATTCTGCTTACTCATATAATCAGAATGCTTGGAGTATGAAGAGGAAGAAGCCGAAGAAACCGAAGAGGAGGAAGCGGAAGTCGGGTACTCCTTTGCTTTTGACGAGGAGTCCTTTGCTTTTGACGAGGAGTCCTTTGCTTTTGATGAGGAGTCCTTTGCTTTTGATGAGGATTCTTTTGTTTTCGACAAGGATCCCTTTTCTTTTGATGGAGATTTTGTCATCTCCTCTTCAGGCTCACTGTGTTCACTGTGACCGTGTTCGGCATCATCGCTCTGTTCAGACTGTTCCTTAGACTGTTCTGATAAGTCCTCTGAGGTATTTTCTTGACTGGCTACTCTGTATATAAATGGATAAGTTTTATTGCTTCAAATATATTTATAAGGTACAACTAATTCATTACTTATGACTAGTCTCTGGCCGTTCCCTAAAGTTGTGCCTTAAAAATTTAAGGGCTGTCATAGTTAGACACAGGTGTCAACTTGACAGTTGAGGGTTTGAGCTCCGGGCACATTCGTAGAGAATTAATGGTTGAGTTAAGCCCAGAGCAAACCTGCAAGAGATTGTGCAACTGATGGGGAAGATCCAACCTATGGTGGGTGGGATTAGGACCTGGAATAAAACACCAAGAGCTGATTGAGAAAGTTGGCATCCTGTGTACACTTGGCCAGACATGCTGGTCTGGCAAGTAAGGACTGTCCCTCTCAGGTGCTATGTGGAGATGGTGTGGCTAGTTCCCTTGGCCTGGTGTTAGTGTACACTCTCCCATTAAGCTGGACTAAGAACTGTAACTAGTAATCATCAGAGAGAGTAAACTTCTTGTTCCCTTAAGCTTTTTGATGGTCATTTATCAACAATCATGCAGGTGGACTGCAACAAGGGCAAAACTACACAAGTTTGGTTGCTTCCAATCTCAGCCATCCCCAACGTGTTCTTATTTTTCTCTTCATTCCCACATCCAGTCCATAGAAAAATACTGTTGGCTCTATCTTTAAATGTATGTTTTCTTATGTCATCATCTCCAGCCTAGATAGCAACATTACCTCCAGGTATTTCTCCTCTTCCCCCTATTCTTTTACAGTCTGATGTCAACACAGTGATCATTTAAAATATTTTTAGCCAGAGCTGGAAAAAATGGCTCAGGGATTAAGCTTCTGCCCCGAAAGCATAAAATCCTGAGTTTGGATTCCAGATCTCACATAAAAACATCAGATAGAAATGGCAGTGGCCTACACTTCCGACCCTAGACGGCAAAGCCTAGGAAACTCCAGAGAAAACAAAGCAAAGAGGAGGTAGTGCAATCCATGGTGATTCCTGAAGTCACCCTTGGGCCTCCAGAGGCACACACAGTGCTCTCTCTTTCTCTCTCTCATACCCCCCACACCCTCCCACACACACACTAGAAATTTTAACTTAGAATATGTTAAGGGGGCTATAATAAATGTGCATGTGCACATGTGTACAAAATTAAAATTAAAAATAATAAAATTATTTTACAGGCATGGTGACTCATACCTGTAATCCTAGCATTTGGGAAGCTAAGGTACACAGATCACCATGGTTCAAGATCCCTGTGCTAAAATAAGTTCCAGCCTCAGTTATTGGGTGAGATCCTATTTCATTTTCTATATGTAAGTCGCTTTGTATCACTTCCCTGCTCTGTTTCCTATTTTGGTGTAAGTTTAAACCCCTACAATGACCTCCCATAACTCTACAGAACTGAAGAATTGAGCTCCCACCATTTTCTCCCTGACCCCATATCCTTTCCCTCTTTTTCTGTTCCAGTCAGCATGGCCCCCTTATCAGTCTTCCCACAGATATCCACATGGAGCTCCCCTCAGCTCCTTCAGGCCTTTGCTTATATTTATATTTTTATCTATTTTACATATATATTTGCTTATATTATATTTTTAAGAATGAGGTCACTCTGATTCTATACTTACAACTATAACCCACAGCCAGGTATGATGGTTGGTGTATGTTTAAAGTCAACTATTCAGCTAAAGAGTAAGTTAGAGGCCAACCTAGTCTATATAATGAAACCCTGTTGTAAAAATTTTTTAAAACTTTCCTAAAATCCCACTATGATCCATATACAGTCTCTATCTTTTATTATAAACCCCCTTAACATATTCTAAGTTAAAATTCCTAATTGTTTACATTTGATATGTTATATATACATTTTTATTGTCCCTTTATCTCTACTAGTATATCAGTTCTGTGCATACAGGGATTATTATTCCAAGTACCTAGTAAATATTCAATAATTATTTTTTAATGATTTAGTATCTCATTTCTCTTTCTTCTCTCTTATTTGTTGCTAAAATTTGGGGTCAAGAATAGCATTCACTGTATTAAAGATATCTATATTAGTTTCCTATGACTACCATAACAAATTACCTTAAATTTGGTGGCTTAAAACAGAAATATAATTTCTTATAGTTCTGGAGGGCAGAACTTTGAAATCAAAATGTTGGCAGAGAAACACTACCTCTGAGGCTTCAGGAGGGAAGGCTACTTGATTCTTTTTTTTTTTTTCAATGTATTATTTATTCAATTGTGCGTGTATGCGTGTGTGTATGTGTGTGTGTAGCATCTATACGTGGGGTCTAGGATTCAAACTCAGGACCTTCTGCCTGCAAGGCAGAGGCTTAACCCCTGAGCCACCTCTCCAGCCCTGGCTACTTGATTCTTATACCTTCTGGTAACTCCTGATGTCCCTCATCTTCCCTTGCTTTATGACTGCATCACTATAATCTCTACCTCCATTTTCTTACCTCTTTCTCCTAATCCAGGCTTGGTGGCACAATACTGTAATTACAGTAACTCAGAGGGGTGAGGTAAGAGGATTTTGAGTTTAATGTCAACCTGAACTACATAATAAGGCACTGCCTCAAAAAAAAAAAAAAAACCCAACCCTCCTATTTGATGTGGCTGTGTTTTGGTTTTTTAGAGTCTACCTGGATAATCCACAATTATCTCATCTTGAGACTGTTAGCTTTATCATATCTGAAAACCCCCCTTTAAAAAAAAGGCACATTCACAGGATCCAGAGAGTTAAGATATAAACACATAATTTTGAAGGTCGCCATTGAGCTGATTATGACAGTTACTGAATGTGTGGATTCACTCTCAAAGCAAGATTTCTAGCTTCTCCTCCTCTTCATGTGTTCCCATCCCAATTACATATATGCTCCTAACCAGTTATCCATTTTGCTATGACTTGACCTTGCTGCCTCAGAGGATAGATTTTGTCTCCTGAAAAACAAACAAAAACAGAAAGAAATGAAAGATTGGGGAAAAAAGGTACAGAAGCACAATAAGGAAAAAGGAAAGAATTCAAATCAACAAATGAAGAAAATTAAATGCCCATAACAAATTGTAGTGAAGGAATGGAAAAGAGTAGAAATCTACACAGTAGATAAAGAAACACTAAAGTGGGGAATTCTTAACCCTGGGGCCAAGGAGTAGAAACAGTGAAGGAGGTGATAAACCCTTGAGATATAATGCTGAGTCCGAACACATGCACAGAAGCTGACCTCTGGATAATCTGCCGCTTGAATATGTCAGCTTTGTACTGAACCTCCAGATGTGTCATCTCCTCGCTCAGCTCGTTCCTGATATTCTGAAAGTTAGTAACTGCCCCAAAGGGCCATTAGTTGTTGGGGGATGGTGGAGAATACTTGAAAGGGGAGAGACCAGGTGAACTAGTCATTCAATGATCCAAGCCTTCTTGCTTCACTGGGATTTCCACCCGTAATTCACCAATCTTAACTGTCAGTCTTCCCACCACCCCTTCTGCCAGTTACACCTCCCCTGTGCTTACCCATCATGGCTACTATGATATTTCGAAAGATAATAGAGCCAAGCAACAACCAAAGAATCACATAGATGCTGCTGATGACACGACTGGCTTCCGGCACCTTCCAGACATCCTGAAGTACTGCATACCAATGATCCAAGGTGAAGAGAATGAACACTGTCACTAGGGAATTCGGCACATCCCTATAGAAAATAGTGTGTGAATATACAGAAGCAGAGATCTAAACCTCTCAGAAACTGCATCAGTCTTTTTAAAGCAATGTAAAGTTTCTGGATGGCATGCTCTGACTTTTCTTCCTTTGTTACCATAGCTCATATATTTCAGCTAGCCATTCTTCAGTCTGAAATTGCTTTTATTAGATTTTCCTTTATCATGAATAACCTATATATACTTCATAATATTCCATTATTCCTTGAGAATAGTATTTTTTCAACAAATACATATTAATTGAATTTCTAAAAGACAAATCACCAACTAAATTTTTATTGTAAGTTCATTCTCTATTACACTGTGGGTTTTAAGTAATAAAAGAAACTTAGTGAATATTCCTATCTTACTTGCTCATTATAAACTCATGGGCAAATGAATGAATGCATATGAAATCACTAATGAATGAAAATATATACAAATATATATAAATATTTGTATTTATTTGTATTTGTATTGTACAAATAAATATAAATACAAAAATATAAATACAATTGATTATAAGTTATTTTGGAGCTAGGGAGCTCTATAATATAGCATTTGCCTAGCATATGCAAAGTATTGTGTTTAATCTCATGTTGAAAAAAATAGGTATCTCCCGAAATCTTTTTTCCACAAAAGGGATCTTTTTTTTTTCTTCTTTCCTATTAGGTCTGATATATATGCAATTATCATTTATTCCCCTGTGTCAGAGTCTCTCACATTATGTAGTCCTGGCTGGCATAAAATTAATTCTGTCAACTAGGCTGGCCTAGACCTTGTGGAGATCGTCCTGCCTTTGCCTATTGAGTACTAGGTTTATAGCTGTGACCCACCATATCCAGCTTCTAACTCAGCACTCTTACAAAACTTTTAAGAATCTAAGAGAGAGGGGTGGCCAGATAGCTCAATGAATAAGATGCTACTCCAAAACCTGGTGACCTGAGCTTGATCAATGGAAACCCACATAGTAGGAGAGAACTGATATACATGTCCTCTCTTGTTTTCTTTCTCATAGATAGATAGATAGATAGATAGATAGATAGATAGATAGATAGATAAAATTTAAAAATAGTATATGAAAAAGATGCATGTAGTGCTGAAAACCTATAATATCAGGACTTGAAATGTAAAGCTAGGAGGATTAGGAGTTCAAAACCATCTCTGGCTATCTAGCTAGTTCAAAGTCAGTCTGAATTATATGAGGCACCATAAAAATAAAGAAAAGAAGGGAAAACAGGGATGTAGCTCAGCTGACAGCTTATAGGAAACCTTTGGCTCAAACCCCAACACTAAGATTGAGTATGGTAGCACATAACTGTAATATCAACACTTGGAGTGGAAACAGGAAGATCAGGAGTTCAAGACAACCCTTGGCTAGATAACATGCTTCCTTTATAACTTGCTCTGTGAGACCCTGTCTCAAATTAAAAAAAAAAATTAGTTTAACAAAGACTTGACTCAGCAAAGTGACTCATGCCTGTAATCCCAGTATTTGGGAGGTTGAGACAAGACTTGCTTCCAAAGCCAGCTTGGGTTATAATGTTCTTTGCCTTCTCTAAAGTAGGGGAGGAAATCTTAAGAGAAACTGGGCTTGGGAGATGTCTTTGCCTTAAAAATAAAAGGACCTTGGTTCGGGTCCTCACATAAAAATGCCAGGTGAAAATTACAGTGACCTGTAGCTCTCTAGCCCTGGAAGACAGATTCTGGAAAAACCCAGAGCAAAGCAATATGCTGGAAAAGCAATCCAGGTTTATTCCTGATGTCACTCCTGGGCCTCCACAGGCATACACGTTTAAGGGTCCTTTTATACACGTGCTTGTACATGCACACATGAATACACACACAGGCAAAAAAATTAAGAAATGTCAAAACTGGACTCCAGTTGGGTGTGATAGTACAAGTTTATAATCCCAGTACTCGGGAGACTGAACACAGAGGGTCCACAGTCTGCGCTACACGGTGAGTTCCAGGTCAGTCTGTTGACTTAGCAAGATTCTATCTCAAAATTAATATTTTTAAGAGTTGAGGATATAGGTCAGGGGTAGCACGTGCAAAACCTTATGTTCAGTAGCTACTATTGAAAGGAAAAAAAAAAAAAAGGATTCCATCTGACCAATTCAAATTGACTCTTTTCTAGCAAAAAACGTTTTTCTACATAGTGCTCTTTTTTTTTTTATTTTTTTTATTATTATTATTATCATTTATTCAATTGTACGTGTGTGTGTATGTATGTGCGCGCATGTGTGTATGTGTGTGTGTAGAACCACGGACGAATTCTTCCGCCTGCAAAGCGGAAGCTTAACCCCTGAGCCACCTCTCCAGCCCCAACATAGTGCTCTTATCAAGTTTTATTCCCCCCATTTTCATGTGTATGTATGTATAGGGTGTGTATTTATGTGTATGTTTGCATGTGTGGGGGTACGTGTGTGTGTGCAAATGCATTTGAGTGTGGAGGACTAAGGTTGTTGCAAGGAATCTTTGATATTCTCTCACCTTATTCTTTGAGGCTAGGTCCTTATTAAACCCAGAGCTCTCCTAAAAGCCTAGTCTGGCTAGCCAACTTGCATTTTAACCAATAGCCTTTTTTCTGCTTTTTCTTTTTTGAAACAGATCTTTTAGCCTCAATATACACTGCTGCAAAATATCTGACCCTAGAAACTTAGGGGAGAAAGGCTCAAAATTCCAAGGTATAGTCCATCGTATCAGGAAAATATCAGCAGCAAAAGCTTGAGAAAACTGGTCACATCACATCCACTCCACAGAAGAAAGCAATGGAAGAAAGAATACATGCATGCTAGTTAGTGATTCTCATTCTTATACTCTTCTGGATTTCCTGCCTAAGGGGGAATGATTCTGCCCAAACTGGTCGGTCTTCCCACATCAATTATGCAATCAAAATAGTCCCTCATAGGCATGCCAAGAAACCATCTTTAACATAGGGAATCCTTAGGTGGTCCTTGCCTCAAGGTCTGCCTCCTAAGTATTAATATTAACCAATGTACAAACTTAGTCACAAACGCACTATGTAGGTGAGAATGACCTTGAATCAATTCTCCTGTCTCAAGTGCTGAGATCACAGATCTGCTACTATACATGGCTAGGATTTTATTTTTAGATGAGAATAGATACATGTCTGTAAAACACATACTTCAAAACAACAGTGAAACTAGTGACCATGTCTAAGAGCCACAGTGACATCTACTGACCATTCACTATGTTTACATGATGTGCTAAATGCTTAAATGCATTGCTTCAGTTATCTCCATACTGTTCTGAAGTAGCATAGTTGTTTCTCTCTTTTTTTTTTTTCTTTTACAATACTTGCACATGCTAGGAAAGCACTCAACTGCCACTGGGTTATAGCTCACTCCTCTGTATATATGCACAAACATTGTATGTACATATGTTTGGATGCCTATGCATACATATATGAAGGTTAGAGGAAGATATTGGTGTCCTACTCTCTGCCTTATTCTTTTGAAATGGGGTCCTTCAGTGAATGTGGGGCTTGGCTGGTAGCCAGTAAGCCCCAGAGATCCTCCTGACTCTGCTCCCCACAGTGTTGAAGTACAGGTATGTATGGTTACAACCAGCATTTTTATGTAGATACAAGATTTGAACATGGATCCTTGTGCTTGCACAGCAAGCACTCTTACTTACTGAGCCATAAAGTCTCACAGTATATCCTGGCTGGCCTGGAACTCAATATGTAGATCAAGCTGACATCTGGCTCCCTAATAACAGGTGTATACTACTAGGCCGACTTCATACCCCCCACCTTTTCAATTTTATTTTGAGACAGTGTTCATTCAGTAGGCCTCAAACTTGTGACCCTCCTACCTCAGCTTTCTGGGCAGCAGGAAATATGTAACTTGGCCATAAGACCTGAGTCCATTTTTTCAAAACAGATAACAGATGTGGCTCAGTTGGTAAAGAGTTTGCCTAGAATGTGTGAAGTCCTGAGTTGGATCCCTAGCATCATATAAATAGGGCACAGTGGCACATGCCTGTAAACCTAGCATTCAGTAGGTAGAGGCAGAAAGATGAGAATGTCAAGGTCACCCTTAGCAAGTTTGAGAGCAATGTGAGATACACTGATGGAAGGAAGGAAGGAAGGAAGGAAGGAAGGAAGGAAGGAAGGAAGGAAGGAAGGAAGGAAAACTATAGAAATTACTGAAAAACCATATTTAAAACCAGTAGATGAGAAAGTATTCAAATGTGTAAATCCCAAATAAAACCAGAACAGAGCTAACCCTTAGAAGCCCTTGCCTTTCCTTTCCTTCTTCTTTTTATGTTCTATTCTAATTTTTTACAATAGACTCTACTTTTTGTATCACTGTACTTTGGATGGGCTTCTCAATGTCTAATCCAACTCTCTCCCCTCACCCCGGTTACCCTTAGCCATGCCTACATGAAGAACATGTTGTACGTCAGATCCTCTCGAGTTGAACGGGTATAAGTTTCGAAGAAGTAGACACCGGACACAGCAAAAACGTAGAAGAAGATGAGCAGGAGCATCAAAAGGAAGGTCATGCTCTGGAGGTTGTAAGAGGAAGTTCATGCTCTAGAGGCTACAACGTCAAGCCAGAGATGGGCTAGACTAAGTTGAGTCTTTCCAAAGCCCAGTTAAGCCCACCTGGACAGCTCCTAGCAAATCCTGACATCCACCCCAGAGCCCTGCCACCACTAAATAATAGTTTGTCCCCAGTCCTTTCTCATTCGATAATATTTCATAGGACCCTTATAATTTTATTCAACCACCCAGACTTTCTTCATGTAAAAGAACCCATGTTCATATACCCTGCCCCCTGCTTTAGGTGGAACAGTCAAATCACCTTAAGGGCCCTGACAAGAGCCAAAATAATAACTCGAATTTGAGGTAATCGTGCAAAGAGTTTGAGAGACCTCAGCACCCGGCAGATTCTCAGCAGCTGGAGCCACACGGACTGTCTATGTCCCGTGACTCCTATCAACAACACAATTTCAGGAAGCAAAGACTGTGGGAAACACAAGCGATAAGTAAAGATAAGGAATGCTACAGGTACAGCGTTTCTTTTTTCATCCCATCTTCAGTTTCCTGGGCATTATCCCTGAATAGCATTCTCTGGAAACTATGTCCTAGTCAGCCTTTTTATACTAAATTGCTTAACTTTGTACCTGAGTTTTGATATAAAAAGAGGATAAATTAGTGTATGTCTTACTGAGTTGTTATGGAGTATAAACAACACATGTAAAGTTCTTAAAATAGGAAGCGCTCAGTAACTGCAGATATTTGATGTTTGAGAATCTACCTTGCTCCTATGACAATTTCTGCAATTTTAGTTTTAGAAAAAAATCCAAGAAGGATTATAACTTTGTATGCATTTATTTCTGAGGTTTGTGTGTGTGTGTGTGTGTGTGTGTGTGTGTGTGTGTGTGTGTATTTGCCATTGTATTTTAATTCACTGTGCTGACCCCATTAACTAATCCTTAGGATAGCTATGCTTACCAACATAGTAATGATAAAGTCAAAGACATTCCATGCATTTTTCCAGAAGAGAAAAAAGCTGGATAGCCACATAAGAATGATCTCCAAGATGAAACTAAATAAGATAAACCAAGCTGCCACCTCCAAAGTCAGCTTCAATGGCCACAGTTTGGTATTTGCAGAATCCAGCAATTCTGTAAGATAAAGTATAAAAATTAAGGAAGTGGGAAGCTGAATAAGGGACAATCACATATAAACCAGTTGTGACCACTACTATTCCATTTCCATTCCTCTTACACTGCTTCAACAGGGCAGAATTACTCACTAAAGAACAGGTGTGGGTGCCTGCTTCTCATGGCACTCCAGACCTGGAGTCCATGACTTCTTTTCCAACTCTATATCCCTCATGAATTCCATGCCTGGAGTGCACGAGTTCTCCAGGACACCCTCACCCCTCAAGGTACTCCATGTTTGGAGTCTAAGTTCCGTTCTTTCTCTTTGATACATTCTACCTTAATCCTCTTGAAAAAAGAAAAAAGACCAGTTGTGTCAGCTAGAGAGATGGCTCAGGGGTTAAGACTCTGCCTCATGGCCCTGAGTTTGGATCCTGGGTCCCACATAAATGTTTTGGCCTATACTTCGGCCTGGTAGGTGGAGCCTGGGAAATTCCAGAGCAAAACAAAAAGGAAGTAGAAGTAATCCAGGATGATTCCCTAAGTCACCCTTGATCCTCCACAGGGACATACAGTGTTCTCTGATACAAACACACACACTCGCAAAAATAAGTTTTTTTTTGAAAAGAACAGTTGTATCTCATCTGTAGTTATAATGATGTATTTAACAGCTGCAAGTCACTTCCTATCCATTTTAGGGACATATAGCCACTAGAGGATTTCCCTCCTTACTATACCCCACCATCTTTTGTACTGTTAAATTTGTCTAAAGGTTCATAGGAAAGAGATAAATCTGACAAATAAGAGGGGCATATAGGACCAAGATATGTATTTCATAAAAAAGAAGGAAGCAAGAGGCTAGTGTCATGGGGCATATAATAAATATGAAATCACCTTGTCAGCTTTCTTTCTTTTCTGACAAAGTTCAATTGTATTGTGCAAAATTAATTGAATCTTGGGCTGGAGAGATGTTTCAGGAGTTAAGCCTCTGGCTCCAAAGCAGGAAGTTCTAGATCCCATGTAAAAATGCCAGATGTAAATGGTGGCAGCCTGTACTTCTGACCCTGGAAGTTGGTGTCTGGGAAACTCCACAGCAAAACAAAGAGGATGTGGAGCAAGCCAGGGTGATTCCCAAAATCACCCCTGGGCCTCAACAGGCACACATAGTAACCTTTGATATACACAGATATACACACAGTGAGACATACATGCAACAAATAAGTAAATAAATCTAAAAAATAGAATCTTATTCTTCCTTTTTAGCACACTATTATTTGCTCATTGCTATTTAGATCATTGACTTTACCCTTTTGATGCTTTTCACAGTGAATGAATGCCATGCTCTAGAAAACAAAAGAACTTAAAGGAAGCCTTTGAGAAGGCTCAGTGGGTAAAGGCACCTGAGCACAAAGGTGACAACCCACAAGATGGAAGATAAGGTTGTCCTCTTACTTCCACACGAGGGCGCCATGGCACTGTAATACTGCATGTTCTCAAAATAGCTTTTCTCAAAATTATTTATTTTACAAAAGAGGGGGACACATACATATTGCACGTACATGTTGCATGTACATGTTGCATGTACATCTGTGACATGTTGCACAGATGAAAGTCAGAGAACGACTTTCAAAAGTCAGTTCTCACCTTCTACCACGAGGGCTTCCAGGGATCAAACTCCAGTCACCAGGTCTGCAAGCTACTGTTAGGTTTATTTTATTGTTATTTTGTGTATTTGTGTGTGTGTGTATCAGAGGACACTGTGTGGATCTGTGGAGGCCCAAGAGTGACATCAGGAATCACCCTGGATTGCTCCATCTCCTTGTTGCTTAGCTCTGGGGTTTCCCAGAGTTCTGCCTCCCAGGAGCTAGAATTACAGGCCACCACATACTGCCTGGCATATTTACATGGGAATCTGTGGGGGGTCTGAATTCAGACCTTCTTGCTTTCAAAGCAAAGGCTTTAACCCCAAAGCCTTGAGCCATCCCTGCAGTAGTTCTGTTTGTTTGTTTTTTAGGCCTGAAGTACTTTAAACTTTATTCACTTAGTGTGTGTATGTCAGAGAGCACTGTATGTCAGAGAGCACTGTGAAGGACCAAGGGTGACTTAAAGAATCATCCTAGATTGCTTCTACCTCCTTTTTACTTCATTCTGGGATTTTCCAGGCTCTACCCACCAGGGCCGGAAGTGAAGGCCTTTTCCACCTTTTCACCTTTTCCACTTGGTGGAATTGAATGCAGAAGCAATCCAGGGTGATTCCCAAAGTCAAAGCTTTAGTCCTCTACAAGGACAGTGTTTTCTCTCTCTCTCTCTCTCTCTCTCTCTCTCTCTCACACACACACACACACACACACTAAGTAAAATATTAAAAAATAAACACAAAAACAAAAAATTCAACATATTTCAGCAAAGCAAAAGAATCTTTTAATGAATATGTGTACAGGTGTGGGTGCATATATAGGAGTGCACTTGAGTTACGTGCAGCTATGGAAGCCCAAGAGTGATATCAGGAATCACCCTCCACATTGTGAACCTTAGTCTCTAAACTCAGAGCAGGCTACTAAGGCTAGCCTGGCTAGCCAACTTGTTTGAGGGGATTCCCAGTCTCCACCTTCCAGGGCTATGATTTATATGTGGGCTGGCATTTTTTTGTGAGATCTAGGGATCCAAATTCAGGTCCTTTTGTTTGTGATACCAGGGCTTTAGCCACTGAGCCATCTTCCCACCTCAAGACAAGGGGGTCTTAATAGGAACAAAGACAAGAAGCCCAGTACAAACCACCCAGAAATCTTGCCACTATAGTGAATTAATAGTGGATCTGAACACTTGGACATTCTTTCCCTGGGATGAAAGGCAACAATTTAGCCAAATGAGTTCAGCCAAATATATACAATTCTATTTGATAAGATACAGTTTCAGTATGCGCAGTCACCTGTTGCTACTCCCTATTCAAGACAGTGGCAACATCAGATGGTTACCTTATATAGTATCAGCTAAATTCACATTGGTTGAAAGGAAATAATCTAAATGTGAAAGGAAATTATCTATACTGAGGTGAGATGCACACTGCAATTTTTTATTTAGTTAAGAGAAAAAGAAAGAGAGAAAGAGTGAGAGAGAGATTAGAGGACAACTTTCAGAAGTGAGTTCTCTCCTCCCACCAAGTGGAATACTAGGATTGAATTCAGGTTTTCCCACTGGTGCTATCAGCTGCTGAATAATCTCACCAGCCCCACACTGTGATTTATACACGTTCCACTAAAAAAAAAAATCACTAGTGTTGGAAATCACAACTTGCAATTCTTGATTTCAAATAGTACTTACATCAGTAAGAAATAAGCTTTTTCTTTTTGGTTTGGTTTTGTTCTATTTCAAAATGCTGGAGATCAAACTCAGGGCTTTGCAGATACTAGACAAGTGCTCTACCAGTG
The DNA here is from genome assembly GCA_023101885.1 of Typhlomys cinereus. Taxonomy (NCBI): domain Eukaryota; kingdom Metazoa; phylum Chordata; class Mammalia; order Rodentia; family Platacanthomyidae; genus Typhlomys; species Typhlomys cinereus. The sequence goes on along the minus strand of JALPQD010000068.1, from coordinate 7,165,964 downwards.
AGCTAAACCCCAACCTTCAAACATTTAATTTTATACAACTAAAATTACTAATAAAAACATTGGTCTGGTTAAGTTATATAAAAATAAGACTAATAAAATATGAATTATCACATTGAATCAGAACAATAATATCTGAGGACTTTTGTACAAGGTCAGAGTTATCTTTAATAATGATAACTGAAATAATTAAAAGCAGACCTAAATAGCTTTAAATTCCTTGATGATTTATCTGGTTTCCATTACATCCCAAAATTTGTTATCTAATTACATTCATCAAGCATAGCAGTATTCTCCCTATAACTAGTTTATGATAATTAGACTTCCTGAATTTACAGATGCTAAAACTCTTTTTCTTTCTTTCTTTTTTCTTTCTTCTTTCTTTCTTCTCTTTTTTTTATTATTATTTATTCAACTGTGTGCATATGCACATGTATGTGCGCGCGCACGTCTGTCTGTGTGTGTGTGTGTGTGTGTCTGTGTATGTGTAGAACCACGGACGAATTCGTGAACCACCATGGATGCTTCCACCTCCTTCTGCCCCGGGATTCACAGGCTCCGCCCTACCAGGACCAAAAGCGCAGATATTCAAATATCTGGGGCTGGAGAGATGGCTCAGGGGATAAGACTCTGCCTCGAAAGCAGATGGTCCTGAATTCAGATCCCAGGTTTCACATAAAAAAAATGCCAGGCAGAAACAGTGGCTGCCTGCACTTCAGGGCTTGGTAGGTGGGGCCTGGAAAATCCCAGATTTTCGAAGGCACCATAGTACTTTTAATACATACACACCCGCTAAATAAATACGGTTTCAAAAAAAATTCAAATGCCTAACAAATATCTTTAAAAAAATTCTACCTCCCTAGCTATTAGGGAAAAGCAAATTAAAACCACCCTGAGATATCATCTCACACCAGTCAGAATGACTAAAATCCAGAACACAACAATAACAAATGTTGGTGAGGATGCAGGAAGAAGGAATCCTTTATTCACTGCTGGTGGGAATGCAAACTTAGCATGGAAGGGTTCTAAAAAAGTTAAAAATCAATATATCATATGATTCAGCTATACCCCTCCTGGGAATAGTCCCAAAGAATACTACATCTTACCACAGAAACACATATATGTCTATGCTCATTGCAGCTGTTTAAAATAACAAAGAAATGATATCATCCTAGATGTCCAACAGTAGACAAGTAGAAAATGAAAATGTGATACATATTCACAATGGAATACTATTTAGCTGTCAAAATAATGAATTAGTGAAATTTTCTGGTAAACGGATGGAGTTGCTGCAAGTGACAACTCTGGTAAGGATTCAATGGAGCAGCAGTGTATGTAAGGCCCATGAGAAACCAATTACTTTCTAAATGGATTGTAACACCCTCCCCTCCTTTTGTCAGGAAACTCATGCCTAATACTGTAAACCTATCCAAACAACAGTGGAAAGGGAGAAAATAAACAGTAGACAGGAACAGATGTCTTAGTGTCCACTATAAATACTTGATAGCAAACTACCATCTAAACACTTTTTATTATACCCTTAGATAAGAAAAGCACTCAGGTCGGACACGCACGCGGTCCAGCCGGGCCTCACCCCGCGCCCTAGGGGGTGACATACAGTGCCCAGCAGAATGGAGTGAAGGGAATTGCAGGAGCAGCAAAACTGCAAAAGAAAATCAACAAACCACAATCCAGAACTTCAGAGACTCTATATCAATCACATAGAACTAGGCCAGCCTAATCTCTCCCCATCCTGGAGCTCAGGGACATTTGCGGAAGAGGGGGCGGTAAGATTGTAAGAGCAAAAGGATGGGAGGAGCAACGATTTGCAAGATTCTCAACAATAGTTGGGGCCAAAGCAATCATAATGGGACTTTGCATGCCCTGCGCAATGTCCAGCGCACTGTTGCCCTCATAAAGTCTAGCATCTGTTAAGGGCACCGAGACCCCTGGAGGCAAGGGATTGACAGCCATAGTAGTGATCTTATGCTTAAGGGGAACAAGAGAAAGGGCTTATGGAAATGCCACTGGGTCCTTATATGTCATCGGAGAGGAGGACCCATAGGAGAGTTAGGCGTACACAATAAAGGACTCTCTGGGAATTGGGGGGGAGGCACTGGGGGAAGGGGTTCGGGGGGAGGAGGGGGGAGGGAGGGAACTGGTAAAAAATTTTAAAATGTATAATTAAATTTTTAATAAAAAAAAGGAAAAAAATACTAAACAAAAAGTGAAAGTACAAACTAAGTTTGAAAGGTCAAAGTTATGAGTCATGGGAAGACAAAAGGGGAATGAAAAATGAAGCTCAAGCCAAAGAAATGGAAAATATAGTCAACAAAATAACAGAAGAGAATTCTACAATTCTTGAGAAAGAAATGTTCATCTAGTAACAAGAGGCTCTAAGAATCCCAAATGTGTGGATTTTATATGTCTCAGTGTTCTCTTGAAGTTTTCAATATTCTCTCCTTGTTCTGCATGTCTAATGTTTATTATATGTGCCTAGTGTTTTAACTATATTATAGTATAGGTGGTTGGTTCCCTGGTTATGCCTATCTGAAGTTCTTAAAGTCTCTCCAATTATAAAATTATGGGAAAGAATGAATTTTATTAGAAAGATTTCCTTAGAAAAGCAAGTTAGGATCAGACCAGAATCAAGTATTATGAAATCATAAATAACAGGGATTAGTATACATCTTTCAATTATAACTCACTGCCAATGGTTACATTTTTCCAATTAAGAGTGACATTGTTGGATTGGATTAAAAATAAAATTCTATGTCGCCTGTAAGAAGTTCTTCTCCAATGACTGGCATGTTAACGACCCCCCAAAGTCTAACATGGATCACAAGCAGTAGGATACTTAGAGACAAGGGATTAACAGTCATAATAGTGTTCCCATACTGAAGGGGAGCCCAAGAAAGGGTTCTGGGCTATGCCACTGAGTCCTTACACCTCACTAGAGTGGAGGACTCAGAGGGACTCAGAGGCATTCACACAAAAGGATGCTCCAGGGGATGGGAGGGGGAAAGGGAGAGGCACTGGGAGAAGGAGAGAGGGGTGAAAGGAAGAGGAAAAGAGGGGGAGGCTGCAAGGTGGACTGGGGAAGGGTGGAGGGAGGGAGAGGACAGGATAACTATTGAGCTTGTATGATTGGAGAAAAAAATAAACAAAAAAGAAGTGCTTCTCACTGCAAAGACAAGTGGCTGAAATGTAAAAGGATGGAAAAGATATTCCAAGTAAATTGAGCCTGAGAGACAAAACAGATTAAAGCAAAATTGCATGAGACAAAGAAGATCAGCTCATGTGGGTAAAGAAACAATCCATCAAGAGGATATAATGATTACAAATACATAAACACCAATTTTTTAGCAATCCAATTTCATAAAGCAGACACTACTGATTGCCACATGACACAGATATTATAATTATACAGACAATTTTAAAGAAGTATAATCAATCTGAAAATAATTGTGGGTGGCTTTAATCCTCCATTCTCACCAATAGATATGTCGTCCGGTTAAAAAATTAATATCACAGTTAAATGAAACTGTAAATTGAATGTACTTAACAGATAGCTACAGAATATTCCAACCAAAAAGACATAAAGTATTTATTCTTCTCAACAGTACAAGAATGTTATCCAAAATGATTCATATTTTAGGGCATCACATGGATTTAAAAATGATTTCATTCATTCATTCATTCATTTAGTGTGTGTGTGTGTGTGTGTGTGTGTGCGCGTGTGTGTGTATGTGTGTGTTTACCATGGTGCATACATGAAGATCAGAGGAAAACATGTGGATGTTGCTTCTCTTCATCCACCATGTGGGTTCTGGGGATAGAACTCAGATAAAGGTACTTTTTGTCAGCATTTTTATTTAAAAATTGACAATAAAATGTATGTGTAATGTCAAAAAAAAAAAAAAGAAAAGCACTCAGCCAAGATGCACCCCACTACAGTGGAAGACTAGAGACGCAAAAAACTATAACTGGTCAGAGTGCAGAGTATTGTGACCCTGAAATGTTCATCCCTAATCAGACCATCTAAATCTCTTCCCATCCTAGATTCAGGGAATCTTGTAGAAGAGGGGACAGTAAGATCATAAGAGCCTAAAGATGGGGAGGTGTACAACTGGTCAAGACACTCCAATTACAGCAGGGCTGCTGCATCCAGGAGCTATCTACACAACAGTTGACATAACATTCCCCCATGGATCAAAAAGAACCTCACAAAAAAAAAATCTCTGGGGCAGATGCTGGGCAAAATAAGTAGAACCTCCCCACTTGTGAGTTTGCTTAGTGAAGGGCCACACATACTACTACAGAGACCTGGTTTCCAACTATCGCATGCACCCTAAATAGAGCCCTCTATGATCCATACATGCAGAGGAATGAGATGGCTGGATTGGTGAAGGGAGGGAAGGTGAGTGAAAGGGAGAGAAGGGTGGGGCAAGGACATTATTGTTTGCATATGAAAAAAATGTCAATAAAAATAATTTTAGGGGCTGGAGAGGTGGCTCAGGGGTTAAGCCTCTGCCTTGCAGGCGGAGGGTCCTGAGTTCGGATCCCAGATCCCACGTATAGATGCCAGGTGGAAGAGGGGGCAGCCTGCGTTTCTGGTCCTGGTAGGGCAGAGCCTGTGAATCCCCCGGTCCATGGTGGTTCCTGAATTTGTCCGTGGTTCTACACACACACAGACACACACGCGCGCACACACATACATACACACACACGCACAATTGAATAAATAAATAAAAAAAATTGAAAAAAGAATAAAAAAAATAATTTTAAAAAGTACTCTTGGGAGGTTGGCCTCAAATCCACTATATAACCAAGGATAAACTTAAACTCCTGATTTCTTGCCTCCATCCCCTAAGGGGATGAGATTACTAGCATCATGTCTGGTTATACTTGGATAAAATATGGGTGTTTGCACATGTGTGGGCAGGAGCATGTGTGGAGCCCTGAGATTGTTATCAGGAATCATCCTCAATTCCTCTTTTCTTGAGGAAAAGAGCTAACTAAACCCAGAGCTTGTCTATTAAACTAGTCTGGCTAGTCACCTTGCTCTGGGGATTTCCAGGCTCTGCCTTTTGGAACTAGAAATTAAGAGTGGGCGGAAACACCCATCTAGCATTTTACATGAACTCTGAGGGCCCACACACTTCTTTTGCTTGGGCAACAAGGACTTTAACTATGGAGCCATTTTCCAACACTGTTTTGGGTTTGTTTGGTTTTTTTGTGTGTGTGTGAGGTAGGGTCTTGCATCATAGTTTAAGCTAGCCTGAAACATAACTTCTAGGTGGGCAGGTAATCCTCCTGAGTTAGTCTAACAAGAATTGGGATCAAATGTGTGAGCCACCTTGCCAGGTTTATATTCTTTTTCCCCCTATTGGAAAAAGGACTAATATACTTGCAATATTTTTCAGAGAAAGGTTTGCAAAGAAGTGAAATTCTTCTTTACTCTCTTTCATCATCTAGAAATGAAATATAAAAATTATAAAAATAAACCAAAGTTGGGTATAGTGGAACTTAGGAGGAAAAGCTTGAAGTCAGCCTGTGTTACATTAGATCCTGTCTCAAAACAATGAAAACAATAATTAACTACTATAAGCCAATTAATGCTTAAAATGTAAATTAGAATTACCAAAGTCCAAATGGGACTTTTTCTATCCTTTATGTCCTAACACACAACTAAATGGTTAAATTTCAATCTACACATTAACAGAATATGTCTAACATATACTTGAATTATTTGGTTTTGTTTGAGACAGACATTTGCTGTGTAGCTCAGGCTGGCCTCTGACTCGTGATCCTCCTGCTCAGTCCCCTAAACACTAAATTTACAGGTGTGATCCACCACATATAAATTTGCTAAAATAAGCCAAACTCAATATATGCCATCTTAAATTCATTTGTGGATATATCATGTGTGTGTGTGTGGTGTGTCAGAGAGCACTGTGTGTGCCTATGGAGGCCTAAGAGTGGTTTCAGGAATCAACCTGGATTGCTCTACTTCCTTTTGGCTTTAATTTCCTGGGCTGCTCCTTCCAGGGTCATTTTTATGTGGGATCTGGGATGCCAAATTCAGGTCCTTCTGCTTAGGGAGAGGCTTAATTCCTGAGCCATCTCTCCAGCCCCCAGTATACCAAGTGTGGTGGCCCATACCTGTAATTTCAGCACTTTGAAGACTAAGGCAGGAGTACTGCCTTGAGTATGAGGCCAGCTTTGGGCAATATGAAACCTTATCTGTTCTGTTCTCTCTCTCTCTCTCTCTCTCTCTCTCTTTCTCACACACACACACACACACACACAACAGATTAGGAAACTTTCAGACACAGTGAAGAGGCAACAACAACTGAGTAATTCTATTCTTTCATAAGTTGTAAGCAATTTTTATGAATTTTTCTTAATATTTTTATTTATCTTGTGTGTGTGTGTGTGTGTGTGTGTGTGTGTGTGTGTGTGTGAGTGAGTGTCCATGTCCTCAAGGATGGAACTCAGATTATCAGGCAGTGGCAGGCATCTTTACCCATTGAGTGATCTCAATAGCCTTAAAAAAATAAAAAAAAAAAGACAGAGTCTTACAGTCCAGTCCAGGCTGGACTTAATTCACAATCCTACTACAGACTTGGAAAGTATTACATACATGACCATATCCCCAGCCTGAACAATATGAGATACTAACCAAATAACCTCACTTTTTTTGCAGATGTTCTGCTTTAAAACATTTCATATAATTTGTGATTTACTTTAGTAGTTTACTCTTAATTGGGCACTCCTGTAATCACAATACTTGAGAATTGGAAGCAGAGGATCAGGAGCTCAAAGGCGTCCTGTACATAGAGTTCAAGGTTGTCATGGGCTAAAATCCTTTCAAAAAGAAAATGTCCCCATTATAATTCAGATGATATTTGAAAATATAAAGTCATCAGTTTAAAAGAAAAATATCTTCCACTTCCTTCTTCATTCAGGATCAGTTCTCACCTATTTCAACCATCAGGACAAATGTATTCAAAATGATGAGGAAGATAATGAAATTTGAGAAGACAGGACCTGTTGTCTCTTAAGGAACATATAAAATGGAGTTATCACACAGATAACAAAATAAGCTTTAAGAATTTGAAAAACAATGCAAGTTTGGGAGGGGGGAAAAAAGTAAGTCACTGGGCAGATGACAAACAGCCATGGATAAAAATGAACATGAAAGGATACTCTCAAGAACCCATCCAGCCCACAAGGAAAGAGGTGGCCGCCAACTGCACCGCACACGGAGTCTACTCAGCATTCGTTGGGCATGGGAAATCCGCCCTACATGTCGAGGCTTTATAGAGAAACGCACTAACTGGTGTTGATCTCCCAGCATAAGTTTCTTCTGACGGGAAGGATCTATAACAGAAATGATAAGAGTTTGTCCTCTGACTACATGTGCACTCTCTCTCTGAAACTGAAGAATTAAAAAAAAAATCAGTTATAGGGAATGCTTGTAGTCCAAGCTACTTGGAAGGTTAATGTTAAGGACTGCTTGAGTCTGCCAGTTATGGACAACAGAATGAGACTTTCTCATTAAAAAAAGAAAAAAAAAATTAAAGGAAGGAGTAGGGAGTGGGAATAGAGAGCAGGTACAGAGAAAAGTCTTTGGGGTTATGGAAAGCAGAGTTCAGGTAGGAATACAGATAAGGTAATGAGCTAAGTAAGCACAGCTGCTTGCCTTGTAAAGCTGCTGTTTGCATAAATGATGAATACTGTTAGTTTGAAGTGAAAGTTATTAACACTGATCATGTTCATGAATAAAAGCAGCAGGTACAACTCTCAAAATTTTAAATGTCTTTGCAGGAAACTTTTCAAGTTAGTCAATGCTGCGGACTATTCTAGTCCTGAATGAGAGTAACATGGGCTCTATTTCTTGAATTCAGAGTTTTGTTTATGAAACCTCCCAACCAGCAACCAAACCAGTCTTCCCTAAACTTTCCTTTATTATTGTTATTTGTCCTTTAAACTTTTTTCATTTTTATGTGTATGTGGGAGGGTGCCTATGTGTACACCAGAACATGTATGCTCATGTGTGTGGAATCTAGTGGTTGACAACAGGAATCATCCTCAGTTGTTTTCCCACTTTATTAAGGCTGGGCTTCTAATTAAACCCAGAGTTTGCAGATAGGGCTAGTCTGCTATCCAGCTTGCTTTGAGCATTCCCAGGCTCCACCTTCCTGGACTGGAATTATCGCAGGACTCCACACCTACCTTCTACATTTTATATAAGACCCAGGGATCCAAATTCAAGTCCTATTGTTTGTACAAACACTATAAGCACTGAGTCACCTTTCCAGTCCTATTATTTTTGAGATAGGGTCCACTTAACTCTACCTGAAACATGATTATGTAGCCAAGAATGACCTTGATCTCCTTATCTATCCCATGACTGCTGGTATATAGGCATCTATCAACATACTTGGCTTATTTTTGCTTTTTTGAGCCAGGATCTTGCTATGTAGTCCAAGCTGGCCTAAAATCTGTAATCCTGTCTCAACCACCCAGATGTTGGTATTACAACCATGTACCACCATGCCTGACTCTATCCTTCAATTTGTGTTTCCTATTCTCTGGAGAATACAGGCAGAAATATTAAATTTAGTGTGGTGAAGGAACAGGCTGCTGACCAATTATCTCCCGGAGGGTGTGCCGTGGCACAGCTTGGCTCAAGCCTTGCAAATGCTCGATGAGAGAGAAAGTATCAATGAGTCGAGAACGAATTGCTTCGGCTCTGGGCAGTGGCAAGTGTCCTTCTTGCTGAGAAACAGCCATGGCTGTTAAAAAAAGGAGAAGAATCAAGGGTCATTTCAATCCTTTTTCATTCCTTTTGCCCCTCCTCCTCGTGTTCTTTACCTTTTAGATTTTTAAGGCACCTCTAAGAAGGAACCAGCAGCAGTTGAAAACAGACTCAATATTCAGGTTTTGGTTTTGCTTTTAAACGAAAAGAGATCAAATTTCTCCCCAGTCAACCAAGTGTCCAGGTACTCTTACTTTCTGACAGCAGTAGTAATTAAATACTCCCTTTTAAATCTTCTTAAAAGCTAGGTCTGGTTGTGGTAGACTTGCAGTCCGAATTTCTAATAAGGCTGATATTGGAGGAAGGAAAGTTCACGGTCTCTGCCTGGACTACAGACTGAGCTCCTGCCCCACAAAGTAAAGGGGCCTGGAGAGAATTCAGTAGCAGAGCACTTGCTTAACAACTGAAAGGTCGTGGGTTCAATCAACCTCCCCTACCTCCACCCCCAAATCGGTAAACTGGAGCCCCCAGGTGAGACAAAGAGACCACGAGGCGGGGCGGTCACGGGGACTCCGGGAGCCTTAATAAGAAAAACCAACTGAATTGGACAAAGCAACAACTCCACGTCTCGAAAGCTGCGCCAAGTGCGGACCCCCGGGCCTCACCTCAGCCTCGGTTCTCTTCCGCCCACTCGGCCCTGCTTCTACCCCTCCGCCTCCGCCTCCGCCTCGGGCGCCCCCGGAACTTGACCCCCACCTCCCCCACACACGCGTGAGACGAGCTCCGGCGCCGCCGGCCTCTCCGCGCCCCACTTCCCGGAGCCCCCGAGCTCCCGCTCGCCGGAGAGCAGCCCCCGCCCCAGGCCCGGCACGGCCCGGCCCAGCCGCCGGCGCTCGCCGCGACCCTCGGCGCCGCGGCCCCGCCCCGCGCGCCGGCCACTCGGCGGTTACCAGCTGGGCCCGTCCGCCCGACGCAGGCGGCGCAGCCAATCAGCGGCTGCCACACTGCGGCCCGCCGGCGGAGGGGCGGGCACCTCCGGCTGCAGGGCCGCCGGGGCCAGACGCGCGAGCGCAGGCAGCGGGTGCGGGCTGCGGCTCCCACCTCCTCCGTTCCCCGGTCCCGACTCTCCGGCCGCTCCTCCAGCCTCGTCCAGCCGCCATGCGCACCAGTCGGGTACCGCTGCTCCGGGGCGTGGCGCTGCTGCTCGCCTCGGTCGGTTTGGCCGCCGCCTCCGACGTGCTGGAACTCACGGACGAAAACTTCGAGAGTCGCGTCTCCGACACGGGCTCTGCGGGCCTCATGCTGGTCGAATTCTTTGCTCCGTGGTAAGGCCGCTCTGCCGGGGTGGAGGAGGAGGGAGGCTCGGCCGGGCTGGGCGCGGGAACGGTTGGGCCTTCACGGCGCCCGCGCCTTCCTGGGCTCCAACGGGCCGGACTGCAGCCGGCATCTTTTTGGTCTTGGGGAGCCGGAAGTGTCTGCTTGGGGCCGGGTGGGTGCTGATGGCCCGGGGGCGAGCCCCGAGAAGGAAAGCCCGCGGGCCCCTCTTGCGCAGGGCCACGTCCTGAGCTCCGCGCTCCTGCGGCACTTCCTATTTGCGGAGGGTTTAACCATCCCCTCCCCCTCGCATGGGTGTCTTCAGTGCCTAGGTGAGTCGTGAGTCGGTGTCAGGGCTCCAGGGTCTGCAGACCAGCGGGCGTTCCGGGGCCTTATATAGGAAGCCAAGGTTGCCAAGAGTAGAGATCCAGGGTCCCCAAGGTATCTCCTGCCGTCTCGTCTCCCCATCCCGAAGCCATTGGTTCTTAGCCAAGGTCACTCTGGCTGCAGAATGCTCTCTGGGTGCTTTCTTGAGGCAAGCAATTTGTCTACGGCGTGTCTTCCTTAAGCTTGCAGAACCCCCTGTCAAAGAAAGACTAAAATGAATGAGAATTATTTCACTGGAACCTGTCCTGAAAATGTCAGGTTAAATTAGGTATTCCGGGAAATGACAAGACTCCCAATGAGAGAGTTATTGATGTTGGAGAATTACACCACGCGAGGGTCACTTAACCCAACAAAAGTGTAAATTTTTGATGGCAGAGCTGACCCAAAATAAAAACCTGTCTTGGGAAGGAAAAGCAAATAGAATTTCTGTCAACCTGAGTAGTGGTGTCATTGATTTACAAGTCTTATCACAACAAACTAGTTATTTTAACACGAGGTAGCACAGTAGATCCATGCTAATTTCATAGTATTTTTTTCCTCTTCTGGCACAGTGACCCATATAGTTTTATACTGTATTCAGAGTAACAGTAGAACAAAAATTAGTGTATAACTTCTACCTGCCTTCTGCCCAGATGTTCACATCCCAGGATGTGCTCATCTTACTTATTGATGGTCATGCTCAAAAATCCACAGTAAAGGCTGCCTGGATGAGAAGGATGTGCTGGAGGCAGCAAGCAGATTGTGTTTGAGCTTGGGGCAGATTTTTTGTTCCAGGCATACCTGCGGCTAACTGTAATATTGATTACACTTCTAGCTTTTATACATCTCTGCGACTCATTTTCCCTCTTAGAAACAACTCATCCTAGTTATACAATCACTTGAGGGGGTGTCACTTGGTCATGCCTCTTTGACTAACGGTGTCATACAGCAGCTTAATGTAGGAATTGCTAGTGGATTGTGGGCTGCTAGCCAATTAGTTTTAAAGCAGAATTTTAAAAAAAATTTTGTAAGTTAAGATTGAGAACGTAGCTCATTGAGGAGCACTTCCTAGCATGTGCAAGGCATATGTTCAATACTTGCCCACTCGTTAACTGGAAAAAAAAGATTAAAGCCTCTTTTTTCTACTTTATTTCTTTGAGACAGGTTTCTCTATTGTAGTCCAGGTGATTTTTAAGGCAGGTTTTCCTAGCTGGCTTTGAATTCCTCCTGATCTTCCTTGCCTCTTCCGCCCATTCTTGAAATTACCTGCACTACTACATTAGGCATTGTTTTCTCCTTAAAGTTGTTACACATGGGGCCGGCAAGATGGCTCCTTTTGTAAAAGTGCCCCTGTGCAATCTGAGTTGAATCCATGGAACTTTTATGGAGGAAGGACAGAACCGACTTCTGAAAGTTGTCTTTTGACCTCCACATTTATGTGCCTTCTCTCTGTTGTGTATGCGCTATGGTGCACATGTGGAAGTCAGGACTGCTTTTGGAAGTTTTCCTTCTTCCATCATGTGGACTTCTGACAATTGAACTCAGTTTTCTGAGTTTGTCCATAATTGCCTTTATCCACTGAGTCTTTTCACCAGCCCTTTAGTTTTTGTTTTGGTTTTTTTAAGTTTTTAAGACTGCATATCATGCACTAAACTGTGAAGAATTGGGTGGAATTCTGCAGTGGTGTCTGCTTTTAATTGGCTTAGAAGATAAGGTCATCTTCCACGTTGCCAACAAAAAAGGTCAGGTTTCTGAGTTTAAAGTTAAGGAAGTCTATTGACTACGTTCTTCTGCACAATTCATCTATTTTAATTTGTCCCTTTTGTGTGTGTGTGTATGTGTGAGATAGTTTCTTGTAGCCTAGGCTGACCTAGAAATTTGGATAATCTTTTGCTTTCTAAGTTTGTTTGTTTTTTTTTTTATTGTGTGTTATGTACACAATATGCTATAGTACATGTGTGGAGGTCAGGTGGGTTTTCTTGTATTTTTGGACTCAGATAATCATCACATTTGGTGGCAATCACCTCCTCCCTATTGAGTCATCTCACTGGCCCTATTTTTCTTGGAATTTCATTTATATACTTAGTGTGTGCATGCACACCATGGTGCATGTTTTCTCCTAACTTGTAGGATTAAATTGTCTTCAGGACTGTGCAACAATGAAGTTCATGTAGGGAAAAGATGCAGTCTTCTATCAGGGCTTAAAAAATTTAATTGTTGGGTGATTGTATATCATGATTCATTATTGATTGCCATGTGCCATTCCTCAAATAGGTAAAAGCAAAATTATATTGTCTAAAGGCGGGTGATAATGTTAATGTGTTATTGTGTTCTCTTGGTAAATCGGATACTTAAAGTCCATCTAATTTCCTCCCTCTTACATATACAGGGAATTGAACCCAGGGACTACTTTCTAGCAGAGTTGGCTATATCTCCAGGTTGGGTTTTTTTTTTTTTAATTGAAGATTCATGGGCTGGAGAGATGTCTCAAGGTAAAGACTGCCTTGAAAGCAGAAAGCCATGAGCTCCAATATCAGAAATGGAGGCGGCCTGTACTTCCAGCTCTGGTGGGTAGAGCCTAGGAGATCTTAGAGGGAAGCAAAAAAGGAGGTAGAAGCAATCCATGGTAATTCCTAAAGTCACCCTTGGTCCTTCTCAGACATACACAATGCCCGCTGAGATACACACACATACACACACAAAGTTTAATTGAAGATTCATGAGACTACAGGCATGTACCATTGTGCTTGTCTTTAAAAATATATATGTATGTATGTATGTATGTATATGTATATATAAATAAAATATATATAATGTGCATGTATATCAGAGGGCACTATGTGTTCCTGTAGAGGACCAAGGGTGATTTCAGGGATCATCTTGGATTGCTTCTACTTCCTCCTTGCTTCACTCTGGGATTTCCCATTGGCGCCTCAGGGCTGGAAGTGCAGGCCCACCTGGCGTTTTTTACGTGGGATCTGAACTCAGGACCTTCTGCCTTCAACACAAGAGTCTTAACCCCTGAGCCATTTTTCCAGCCCCACTGTGCCTCCCTTTGAGGATTATTTTAATCTTGTGTGTGAGAGAGATAGTGTGGGCACATACATGTGGGAGTCAGAGGACAACTTTGTGGAGAAGTCACTCCTCATTTTCCACTTTGTTGAGACAAGATCTCTCTTGTTGATGCTGCTTTACGGTTTATTCCAGACTAGCTGGTCTTTAAACTTGTAGCTGAGTCTTCCATCTCTTCCCATCTAGCTTGAAAAGTGCTAGGGTTACATATGTGGGCGACTACTTTTTCACTTTTTACGTACAAGTCTCTTGCCTTACCCTTAACAGTAGAAATCCAACAGTATGACAAGCATGGTGGTACATACCTATTAACTCCAGCCCTTGTGAAATTGAAACAAAGAAGATCATAAAATCAGAAGTCAGCCTGAGCTGCATGGTAGTGTTCTGAAAGAAATTGTAAAGTGAAATCTTCATTTATTATTCCATGCATATGTATGTGTGTGTACAACAGAGTACTTGAGTGTATGCCTGTGGGATCCAAGGGTGACTCATTGCTTTGCTCTGGAGTTTCCCAGCTCTGCCTTCCAGGGCTGAAAGTTCAGGCTGCTGTCATTTTTTTACGTGAGATTGGGAACCTGCACTCAGGTCCTTTTAGGTGGGGGGCAAGGTTTTAACCTCTGAGCCATCTCCCCAGCCCTTTATTATTATATCCACCTCTCCAATATAGGTTTTCATTGATGGGCCGTGTGAATTATGCTACGGGTGATTTCTACCTCTTCTTTTCTTCTTGTCCTATTCATTGCTGACTACTGTAGACATAGTATGCATTTCTTCTTACACAAAAGCTTTCACAGGCCCGAAAGTATCTTTCTCAGTGGCATTCTTGTACCTTGCTTTGCTAATCCCCTTGCAATTTGAATACCCTACCCTTTCCTCTGTTAAGCCTTAAGTCCTTAAAAGCCCAGACCCAGATTTTGTTTTAAAACCTCCAAAGCAAAGTTGATCTTGAAAACCCTAAGAATCAGTATCATGTCTTTTCTCCATTATTTGAGTCAGTAGAAAACCAGTTGGAAGGTTATGTGGAATGATGTTCAGAAGGCATCAATAGACACTTGAAGCTGGAATGGTGTTTTGTGTCTATAGTCTCAATCCTTGGGAGAATGGAAAGAATTAATGGCTATTTGACATCAGATGGGTTAAACAGTTTCCAGAATAAGTTGGTGCTATGACTCACTGGGTAAAAGCACTTGACATGCAAGTATGAGGACTGATGTCAGATCCCCAGAGCCCAATAACAAAAAGCTGAATACATAGAACACTGGAATCCCAATGCTCCATCCTGTTAGATGTGTAGTGGATACTGAAGATGCCTTAGAAGTTTAGAACTAAATAACCTGCCATGTGCAGAAAAACTTTGTCTCAAAAAGTTGGAAGGTAGAGATGGAGAGAGATGGCTCAGGGGTTAAGCCTCTACCTCACAAGCAAAAGGTTCTGAGTTTATGTCCCAGGTCCCTCTTAAAAATGCCAGTCAGAAATGGCGGCAGCCTGTATATATAGTCCTGGAAGGCAGAGCCTGGGAAACTCTAGAGAAAAGTAATTAGGAGGTAGAAGCAATTCAGGGTGATTCCTGAAAAAAATCCTTGGGCTTCCACAGACACACACACACACAGACTCACAAGAAAAAAAATAATAAAAATTTTTTAAAAGTTGGAAGGTAAAAACCAACATCCAAGGTATAGGCACCCATGCTTATAAGCACAAAAAAACAGAAAACACTCCAGCAGCTTATTGAAGTTCTTTATCTTCTCAACTAAGTTTCATCACAACATTAAAATGACAAATCTGATTTGTACAGTTGTAGTTCATCTGACCATGAGTACTGATAAAAACAGAAGCAAGTGTACTTTTCCTAGGGGACCGACAATAACACCTGCTTCTCTGCCCAGAAAGGTCTGACAGTCCCATGGGGGACTTCCCTTGAAGCTAATGGGGAATACATTCATGCCTGTGAATAGCTAGCACCAGCTGTGCATCATCTTTTCAAAAGCTCAGTGGGTTGCAGAGGGATCGCTTGGAGAAAGTTGAGTTCTTTAACCTTTCCACAGACAGTAAAAACAGAAATCAGAAGGGAAGAGAGGCAGAAACTTAGTTGTGGTATGTGTCTATAACTCTGTAATACTTGGGAGTCGGAGGCAGGGGGATTCTAAATTAAGGGTCATCCTTGGCCACATGAGACCCTTTCTTTTAAAGAAAAAGCAGAGAAGAAACTGGAGGTCATATATATTATAACCAAGTCTGTTTTATAAAAGTATTTTACCTTTGGAGCATTTAAGTTTAAAAAAGAAACTATAAGAGTTTATATTATACCAGACCTTCAGAATTCATCAAGTTTAAATGAAGAAGTAATGAAAAGGGGAAACAAACAAACAAACAAAACACTAGTAACTACATACTGTAGGATTATTTACACCTAGCCAGTTGGGTTAGCCCATGCCTTCAGGCCTAATACTTGGGAGACTAAGGCAGTAAGATTAGTATTTCAGGCGTGACCTACAGAGATGCCAACCTCACTAAATAACGAGGTTCTGTCTTGAAAAATAAACAATATAAAAGAATGGAGATGTGTATGGATGAGAAAGGGAGTTGGCATATAGATGTTCAACTGTACTGACTTTGATTCTTAGACTGAGTGGTGACTAGATGGAAATTCTTCATACTGTGTTTCACAGGTGCACTTTTTTTTCTGGAATTAAGATGTATTTTGTAATCATGTTACAGCTCTACATATTTATGCAGTGAGAAATGCTTTTTCACATAATCAATGACATCTTAGATACATTCTAAATATTTACTATATTGTATAGTAAATTATGCTTGGATTCTTACCAAAACACAAATTACAGTTAGTGTAATGATCAATATGACATTCAGAGAACATATTAAGAGTTCAGCAGGGGCTGGAGAGGTGGCTCAGGTGTTAAGCCTCTGCCTTGCAGGTGGAAGGTCCTGAGTTCGGATCCTAGACCCCACGTATAGACGCCAGCGGAAGTGGGGGCGGCCTGCATTTCAGGTTCTGGTAGGGCGGAGCCTGTGAATCCCGGGGCAGAGTAAACAAGGAGAAGGTGGAGATGTCCGTGGTGGCTCCTGAATTTGTCCGTGGTTCTACACACACACACATACACACGCACAATTGAATAAATAATAAATTAAAAAATTTTAAAAAATGTTCAGCAATTTTGAGAGAAACGATGCATACCCGTAGTTCCAACTCTTTGGGAAGCTGAGGCAGCAGACAAATTACAATTTCAAGGCCATTCCACGCAAATGTAAACATTATATTAAAAAAAGATGATTTGAGGCATAGCTCCAATGTTGAATATTTGGCCTAAGGTGTATAAGGTTTTGAGTTCAATTGCTGGAACCCTGTCTTTCCCTACCCCCTAAAAAAAGTTGACATGGGAGTATATAGCTATAATTTCAGAGTCTAATTTGCTTGTTTTATTTTATTTTCTCCTATTAGGTGTGGACACTGCAAGAGACTTGCTCCTGAATATGAAGCTGCAGCTACTAGATTAAAAGGAATAGTCCCTTTAGCAAAGGTGAGTATGGGTGGATTCATCATTTAAAAATTAAATGTTTTAAAGTAGTAATGTATAAAATTATTTACACTCACACAGAACTAAAAGTAATTTCTGGCAACTGCATACTATATTAATTAACTTTAAAACATTGAAAATAGACTAAGAAAACTATCGATAAAAGAAAAGACAGGCGGGGCTGGAGAGGTGGCTCAGGGGTTAAGCCTCCGCCTTGCAGGCGGAAGGTCCTGAGTTTGGATCCCAGATCCCACGTATAGACACCAGGTGGAAGCGGGGGCGGCCTGCACTTCTGGTCCTGGTAGGGCGGAGCCTGTGAATCCCAGGGCAGAAGGAGGTGGAGGGGTCCATGGTGGTTCGCGAATTCGTCCGTGGTTCTACACATACACAGACACACACAAGCGTGCACATACACATGCACATGCGCACAGTTGAATAAATAATAAAAAAAATGATCAAGAAGTTAAAATATTTAAAAAAAAAAAGAAAAGAAAAGAAAAGACAGGCATATGTGGTAGCACATATCTGTAACTTCAGTACTTGACATGAAGACAGTAGGGATCAGTTCAATATCATCTTCAGCAGCTATATAGCGAATTGGAGACCAACCTGGATTATTTCTAAATAAAAGTAAAGAAACAAAGTAAGCGTTAAGGTGCAGATAAGCACAGTCAAAATACAGCTGTAATGATCAGAGGACAATGATCACTGAAATAAATGACTTCTGATCTGCTCTATGATTTGCAGCAATGAGAACAGAAAAAAAAATTGGCATAAGTATTTTGCTGACTGTGTAGTCAATTATAAAGATGGTGTTTATTTTTACAAATAATGTTTTAAAAACTGAATGTGGGGGCTAGAGAGGTGGCTCAGGGGTTAAGCCTCTGCCTTGCAGGCGGAAGGTCCTGAGTTCAGATCCTAGACCCCACGTATAGACACTAGGCGGAAGCAGGGGCGGCTTGTGTTTCTGGTCCTAGTAGGGCAGAGCCTGTGAATCCCGGGGCACAGTAAACGAGGAGTTGGAGGCGTCCAGGGTGATTCCTGAATTCGTCCATGGTTCTACACACACATGTATACATACACACACACACATACACACACGCGCACACGCATACGTGCACAATTGAATAAATAAAAATAAATTTAAAAAAGAAAAAAAAACTGAATGTGATGGGCCATGTTTATTTATACTCTGAACATTTGAGAGATAGAGGCAAGATCAGAAGTTCAAAGCCAGTTTGTACTACATGAAACTGTTTCAAATAAATTTAAAAAACAATCATTTCTATAATAAGTTCATAGTTCTAGTTTAAGGGTCTGCTAACCTCAGATAAATTGTATATGTATAAAGCTGGTTTTGAAACTTCATTTAATCCTGATACAAGCATCTTGCCATAGCAAAAGTTTGATCAAAGTTTAATTTTCATTTGACTGTAGATACAGTGCTACTATGTATGAAACCTGTGACTTTTAGGTGCATTAGTTTTCTGGGTATCATTTTATCCATCTTAAAGCAAAAGCTCAGACTTGAGAATGTCATAAAGATAAAGTAGCTAAAAACCTGGATATTGTTTTCCTGCTTAATAGGTTTTTACTAATATGTGTTATCCTGTGATTTAAGATTTCCAGGAGCATGTAAAAGTAATTATATTTGTTAGCAACTTAACATTGAGAGGGGAGGAGATGGGAGGGAGGAAAAAAGAAAAGGTAATTTTAAAACTTCTAATTTTAGAATTTGTGTGTGTGTGTGTGTGTGTCGGAGGGCACTGTGTGTTCCTGAGGAAGACCAAGGGTGACTTTGGGAATCGTCCTAGATTGTTCTATCTCCTTTTTGCTTCAATCTGGGATTTCCCAGGCTTTGCCTTCCAGAACCATAAGTGCAGGCTGCTGCCATTTCCACTTGGCATTTTCACATGGGATTCAGGATCTGAACTCAGGTCCTTCTGTTTGTGAGGCATTCTTAACTCCTGAGTCATCTCTTCAGCCCCCAAGAAATCTAAATTTCAAAGACTCTCTTAGGCAGTTCTCATTAGTTAGCATCGATCTGCCTTTAAGGTGTAATGTTCTGTGGTATGAATGCTAAGAATTGCTAGATTCTCTTTTTTTTTTTTTAATTTTTAGGTTGATTGCACTGCTAACACAAACACCTGTAATAAGTATGGAGTCAGTGGATATCCAACTCTTAAGATATTTAGAGATGGTGAAGAAGCAGGTGCTTATGATGGACCTAGGACTGCTGGTAAGGATCCATAGTATGTTTTTTGTTGTTCATTTGTCTATTTGTTTTAATGTTTTATTTGAAAGAAAAGACATGCACCTAGTGCATGGGTATAGGTCAGTGGGTGACTTTCAGAATCAGACCTGACCTTCCACTATAGTAGACTTCTAAGAATCAAACTCACACATTGCCAGGTTATATCAGACATCTTACCTGTTGAGGTGTCTCACTGGTTCTAATTTCTGTTTTTTGTTTGTTTTGTTTTGTTTCGTTTCAATATTGTCTTGTTATATAATCCAGACTAGACTTAAATTTGCCATTCTTTGACTTTAGTCTCACATATGATGGTATTATAGGCATGTGCCATCACTCCTGCTTTTGATTATATTCTGTTCTAGTTTTCTTTTATTGAAACCAGGTCTCAATGTATAACCCTGACTAACATAGTTTTGCTAAATTTGTTGAGTACCTTGTTCTTAGTAGCGGAAACAAGAATGTGATATCTCATCTGAGAGGTATTTTTTAGGTAACCAAAAAACCTGTTTATAGATTATAGAATACTATAGGAAATACTCGAATTTAGGTCAACAAAATGGATTAACTGGTAAAGGTGCTTGCCCTGTAAACCTGATAACCTGAATTCCCAGAACCCACAAAAAAACTGGATGCAGTGGCTCACATTTGTAATCCCAGCACTCCTTTTGTGATATGGGAAATATAGACAGGAGACGCTTATAGGCCAACTATCTTGGAATACACATAGTGGCAGAAACAAGAAAACTTACCTTAACAAGGTAATGGAGAAAACTGACAAAGGTTATCCTCTGACCTCTACATGTCCATGACAGCACATACATGACCCCAAATGTCACACACACAATTTATTTTTAAGTGAATACTTGAACATAAGATAAGCTCACTAATCTTATTTTCATTTGAAAATTGCCATATCTGCTCTGACAGATGTCTCTGTTGTCTTCTTCATCCCCTCTTTCCATTTCAATGTGTATGTGTGCATCCTGTGGAAGCCCAAGCTGATATCTGAAATCATCACTATTCTTTTGAACAGGGTCTCTAATCAAACCCATAATTTGCTAATAGGGCTAGACTGGCCCTGAACTCCTGAATCTCCTACCTTCTGCTTTCATTTGCTGGGATTATAGGTGGGTATCACTATGCCTGGCTCATTTTGTTACCATCTGGGTTACAATAAGACCCTGCCTCAAAAAGACCTGCCAGGGGGCTGGAGAGATGGCTCAGGGTATAAGACTCTACCTGAAAAGTAGGACCTGAGTTTGAGTCCCAGACCCATGTAGAACACACCAGAAGGGAATGGTGGCAGTCTGTACTTTCAGCTTTGGAAGATGGCATCTGAGAAATCCTAGAGTGAAGCAAAAAGAAAACGGTGTAATCCAGGATGATTCCCAAAGTCACCCTTGGTCCTCCACAGGGGCATACAATGTCTTCTAACATGCACACAAAATAGATAAAATATTTAAATGACAAAAAAGAGAACAACCAGGCATTTTAAGGATAAAAGAAAGAAAGATATGCAGTTTCCTGTTTATGTATAGGGATATACAAAGTACTTCTTAGCGTTTTGGCTAGATCAAGTGGAAGGATATATAAGAAATAAAAAGTCTTATCCTATAAGAAAGAAACTGGGTGACTAGAAACGAGTGGGGAGAAAATTTTGCAGTATACCTGTTGTACCTTTTGAATTTTGAATCATGTCTCATAAATTGTATTGCTGTAATTTTTATTTTCTAAGATGGAATTGTCAGCCACTTAAAGAAGCAAGCAGGACCAGCTTCAGTTCCTCTGAGAACTGAGGAAGAATTTAAGAAGTTCATTAGTGATAAAGATGCCTCTGTGGTTGGTAAGTAGAAATTTTTAGTTATGCCACACAATCAGTTGGATTTTAAAATCTTTTCATGTCTGGGAAAGTCACAGAATTAAAAGCAATTTAGAAAACCTTTAAGAAAAATTTAAAAATAGCTGGCCAGAATTGAGTCAGAATTACTATACTAGAGAAAAGCATGGTAACACATCTGGGTTTTTGTTCTTAAAAATATAAAGCTTTGATTTCAGTTAAGGGACTAGATTTAGGACTTTTGTGTATGTGGTGCTAGAACCTAAGGCCTCATACATGCCAGGCAGACACTACCATTGAACGATAATCTCAGCCCTCTGTTCTTCCTGAATTTTGTGTGTGTGCATGCGTGTATGATAGCACTTGAGGGGCTGGAGAGATGGCTCAGGAGTTAAGACTGCCTCACAAGCAGAAGATCCTGAGTTCTGATCCCAGGTCCCACGAAAAAAATGCCAAACGGAAACAGCTTCAGCCTATGCTTCCGGCCGTGGTGGGTGGAACCTGGGAAATCCCAGAGTGAAGCAAAAAGGAAATAGAAGTAATCCAGGTTGATCACTGAAGTCAATCTTGGTCCTCCACAGGAACACACAGTGTTCTCTGATACACACAGAGACACATGGGATGGATGGATGGATGGATGTATGTTTGTTTTTTGTTGTTGTTTTTTTTTTTTAAAGATAGCACTTAGTATGTATGCCTGTGGTGACATTCAGGAATCATTCTAGATTTCTCTACTTCCTTATTGCTTTGCTTTGGGGTTTCTCAGACTCCATCTTCCAGGGCCTGAATCACAGACTGCTGTGATAGCCACCAGGCCTTTTTTTTTTTAATGTGGGATCTGGGGATCTGAATTTAAATCCCTTTGCTTGTGGGGCAAAGGCTTTAACTCCTGAGACATTTCCCCAGCCCATCCTTCTTAAATTCTAATATTTATTTCCTTTAATAGTTACTTTAGTCCTACTTGAAAATAAGGTTTAAAGACAAAATGATACAAGTAAATAGTAAATTTTTTGCAATAACAGGATTTAAAATTCAAGCTCAGATTGCTAGGATTCCTCTTGTATTTTTATAACTTCTTCGCTTTTGGGATTGTATTCATAATATTTCTGTTGCTATAATGAAATATATGTGGCTGGGAAATTTGTAAAGCAAAGACTTTTTAATTCATATTGTGGAGGTTAAAGATTTGACTACAGCACCAACAGTTTGTTGAGACCTTACTAGCTGCATTTCTTGCAAGTGTGTACAGAAGGGAGCAATCTCATCGTGGCCCAGAAACTATAAGGGAGGAAGGGCCAGGCTTATACTACTATGCCTAGATAGATGAAAGAAACTCCTTTTTATTTTTTCCTTGTTGTACTGTGGTTTAAAGCGTATGACCTTGAACATGCTAGACAGGTGCCATACCACTGAGGTATATCCACAGTCTTTTGCTTTATTTTTAGAGGTAATTCATAATACCTTTGACTAGAAACTACATTTAACATTTACGTTATGGGGTTGAAGAGATGGCTCAGGGGTCAAGATTCTGCCTCGAAAGTAGAAGGGCCTGAGTTTGAATCCCAGGTTCCATGTAAAAAATTCCAGGCAGAAACAGTGGTGGTCTGCAACTTCCCACTCTAGTGGGGGAGCCTGGGAAATCCCAGAGTGAAGCAAAAAAGGAGGTAAAAACAATCGAGGATGATTCCCGAAGTCACCCTTGGGCCTCCACAGGGACACACAGTACTTCTCTCTCGCTCTCTCTCGCTCTCGCTCTCTCACTTGTGCAGAGATCAGAGACAATTTTTGGAAATCAGTTCTCCTTCCTTTGTGGGCTCTGATGATTGAGCTTCAGTTGTCCAGTTTGTGCACAAGCATCTTTATCAGCACAGTCATCCTCACTTGCTCAGATTAAACCCTCCAATATCTGAAATAGTTCTAAACTAAGAAGATACAGTTTGCCTCAGTTTGTTTCAGTTTGACAAGGTGAAACAAAAGACTTGACTTACAACAAATCTCTCTTGGTTCTTGCAGAAACATTTGTTTCAAAAGATTGGAGGAAGAAATCTTTATCAAATATTGTGTCAAATGTCCGAGGTCATTGTGACAAAGCAGGCCTGGTCTTTTACTTGTATTACTTACATTATTATTAATTTGTCTATGATAGAATAAAGGCTTTTGATAAAAAGTAAGAATAATGTGAAGTCTGGGCTGTCTCTTGATACTGATTCCTTGTGCCTTATCTTTGGCTTCCTGTGTAGGTTTTTTCAGGGATTTGTTCAGTGATGCACACTCAGAATTTCTGAAAGCAGCCAGCAACTTGAGGGATAACTTCCGTTTTGGACACACCAATGTTGAGTCTCTGGTGAAGGAGTATGATGATAACGGAGAGTAAGTGAATTGTTTGTCAATCTATTGTGTCAACTAGTGGCTTTTTATTCCTTTGTTTCTTATTTCTAAAAACTTGAGCACCTGCTAGGCATTACGTAAGTCAGAAGTAGGCATGGGGCTATATACTTGTAATCTTGTTACTAGGATCCTTGGGGTTCATTGACGAGTCTGTACAGCCTTGTGTAGCTGTAGGTTTAGAAATACAGGTTTAAAATGTAGGTTTAAAATACAGGAGGAGGGTGAAGAAAGTTGCTTGATGCCAGCTGATGGGTTACAGATACACCCTCCTTGTTTACATGTAAAGGCTTTAGAAATGGAATTTGTGTCATCAGTCATTCATGACAACCACTTTTATTTGCAGAGCCATCTCACTGATCTTAGTCTGAGCTTTAAATGAAATGTAGGAGACAGTTCCTTTGCTATCTACTAAGGCTTTTTTCTTTTCTTTTTTTAAGGGGTATCACCTTATTTCGGCCTTCTCATCTTACTAACAAGTTTGAGGACAAAACCGTGGCATATGATGAACAGAAAATGACGAGTGGCAAGATTAAAAAGTTTATCCAGGAAAACATGTAAATACCTCTTCATACTCTGACTGGGATTACTTGTTTCATTTTAGTTAGTTTACCTTAGTGTTAGAGTTTAAATAAAGTTTATAGAAGTGGTTAGGATAATAATGGTTTATTAATTATTATATAATATTGTATGGGTCCTATAACTTTTACATGGTTCTGTGTATTACTTAGTATTAGTCTTACATGCTGACCACAGTATTCCTTTATAATGCTATCAGTTTGTAGCTAAAAACTGCCAAAGTTAATGATGAATTATTTCATTTCAGTTTTGGTATTTGTCCTCACATGACAGAAGAAAATAAAGATTTGATACAGGGCAAGGATTTACTTATTGCTTACTATGATGTGGATTATGAAAAGAATGCTAAAGGTTCTAACTACTGGCGAAACAGGTAATAA
Source organism: Typhlomys cinereus (assembly GCA_023101885.1). Classification (NCBI taxonomy): domain Eukaryota; kingdom Metazoa; phylum Chordata; class Mammalia; order Rodentia; family Platacanthomyidae; genus Typhlomys; species Typhlomys cinereus. The sequence continues at coordinate 7,141,477 of JALPQD010000068.1, read as the reverse complement.
TCATGTTTTCCCTATGTAAATAAGTTTACACAGTGTATTAATAATTTTAATTATCTTGTTACCCTGTCATGTAAGATCACATAAGAACAATAAAGGGAAATGAGGATATAGCTCAATGGATAGATTACTTGCCTAGTGTGCACAAAGTCCTGGATTTGATTCCCAGCACCATTTAAAAAACAAAAACAAAAAAAGAGCAAGTCGTATTTGTATACACCCATAATCATAGCACTCCGAAGGTAAAGTCAGAAGGTTTATGGTCATCCTTGGCTGCCTAGAAAGTTGTGGCCCACTTGGATTTCATGATGCGATCAGATGGGATCAGGGAAGATGTAATTCTGAAAACTGCATTTAAAGCTATAAAGACAGATAATGTCTTTTGTAAGCCACATAGCACAATGCATGTAAAATAATGTGCCCTACTCATTTATACTCTTAGCACATTTACTTTATAAATTTTTTCTAATCCATTATGCCTGCTATAGTTTTACAGTTAATATCATGTAGGGGGTATCCTATAAAATGAGTGATTCTACCAATTTAGCTGTGCAGATAGCTAAGCCACTAAAGAATACCATAATAGTGCACAGAAACACAAATTTGGGCTGTTTCCAGAAGACTGAATGGATTGTAGAACTGAGACTTTGCTTTCTAGCTTTCAAATAAAGCTAGAAAAATGCATTTCAAAAATGCTTTATTAACCCAATATTGTTAACAGTAGTTGGGCTGGCAGTGTTCAGGTTCATGCATTAGTCAAGAATGAAATAAAATTCCACAGATTTGTAAAAGTAACAAAACTTTCATAGCCAGAATATACTGCAAGGAAGTAGTAGGCCACATGAGGGAAGAGACTCAAAGGCATTCGGTTGTTGCCGAGGCCTAAAGGAAGGAGGAACTCATTGCTATGAGGTATGATCTGAGTGGTTCTATATTTTGATTGAAAGATTAGGTCATCTAGTCACTTTCTATTATACATGTACCTTCCCATAATGCATCTGATTTTAATTACATGCATGCCTGGTAGAGAGGATTCTCATAAAAGTTTTCTTAAAGGATACAGTTCACCCTACTGTGTATATACTCAAAACCAGTTAAAGCCATATCAGCTCTACCATTCTTACAAGGATATGCTGGTTATACTTTTGAATGGAAACTGCCTAAGTTTGAAGGTTACCAAGGGTGACCTAGCTCACTGTTTAGAGAGGGATGTACCAGCAACTCAGTGCAGGTAGGGGTCCAGTGTAGCTGTACGCAGTGTTTGGAAAGAGACATATAGCATGGTAACATGCAGGTGAAGGACTAAGCTACCAATTGCATTACGAGAAATGTGTGTGTTGTGGAGTTAATATTCAGCCTAAACCAAATGGAGATTCCAGGTTCCTAAACTATTCCCTATGCTCACCTGCCTCAATATTATCATGACACAAAATTCTCTTCTTTCTCACAGAGTGATGATGGTGGCAAAGAAGTTCCTTGATGCTGGACACCAACTCAACTTTGCTGTAGCTAGCCGTAAAACCTTTAGTCATGAGCTGTCTGATTTTGGCTTGGAAAGTACCAGTGGAGAGATTCCTGTTGTTGCTATCAGAACTGCTAAAGGAGAGAAGTTTGTCATGCAGGAGGAGTTCTCGTAAGTTATAGCTTAGCATTGGTTCAGAATTTGACTGAGGAAATTTTAAAAGCCTAAACATTAATGAGGATTTTTTGTTTTGGTTTGGAATTTCAGTTGAATACAGTGAATCTGTTATTATTCTTCCTGTTACCCAATCCATACCCTCTTTTCCCTCTGCAGAGTCTCCTCTCCTCAACCCTTCACTCTTTGACTCCACTGTCCTACTCTATGTGCAGCAGACTGAGTTTCATCTGGGCACCTGCACTAAACTAACCTGTCTGATACTTGTTAGGGGATGGTAGATATGTCAGTGGATGTTTTGGATATACATTGAGGAAATTACTTTCTGCTGCCCTTACCCTGCAATGACTTTTAATAAGTCTTTCATGGTGGATTATTGATAGGTCATGTCTTATGCAGGAGTTCTTGTGAAAGTTGATCCAGCTGTTGTGAGCTCATGGGAGCAACAGCCCTGTTACATATCCAGAAGATTCTGTCTGGCAGCACTCCTACTGTCAAGCATTTAAATTCTTTTTTTGTTTTGTTTTGTTTTTTTTTTAATGTGGGACCTGGGATCCGAACTCAGAACCTTCTGCTTGTGAGACAGAGTCACAACCCCTGCGCCATCTCTCCATCCCCTCTTTTTTTTTTTTTTTTTTTTAAATTCAAGTGTGTGTATGTGTGTGTGTGTGTGTGTGTAGAACCACGGACGAATTCAGGAACCAAAATGGACCGCCTCCACCTCCTCCTTGTTTACTCTGCCCGGGGATTCACAAGATCTGAACTCAGGACCTTCTGCCCGCAAGGCAGAGGCTTAACCCCTGAGCCACCTCTCCAGCCCCAAGCATTTAAATTCTTTAATACTTTTTTTGTTTCATTTATTGTGTGTGTGTGTTTGTGTGTGTGTATCAGAGAGCACTGTATGTTCCTGTGGAGGACCAAAGGTGGCTTCGGGAATCATCCTGGATTGCTTCTACCTCCTTTTTGCTTCACTTTGGGATATCCCACTCTGCCTACCCAGGCTGGAAGTTCAGGGTGCCGCCATTTCCACCTAGTGTTTTTACGTGGAATGTGAGATCCAAACTCAGGATCTTCTGCTTTCAAGACAGAGTCTTGACCCCTGAGCCATGTCTCCAGCTTTAAGCATTTAAATTCTTACAACTAAATTCTACATTATTTCCTGAGCCTTGGGGTAGGGGGTATTTTAGATGTTCTATTTAGGATCCAAGCAGTCCATAATCAGTTGTTTTCTGCACTTTGGTCATTTGTCATTCTCTGTGTTAAACACCTTCAGTTTCAGAGGAAGCTTGAGGACAAATTAGAGCTTCTCTAATCTATGTATTTATATGACAGTTTGGTGTCATATCTTTGTAGTTACACTTTAGTAGTGTGTTCCCTTCAAAGGCTTATGGCCTTCCCTTCCATAGATTCTTGGTCTGGAGTACTAGGTATGTGTTCCCAACTGAAAAATGTACTTTACCTCCAAGCAGAAAGCAGTTGACTACCCTCCATAACATTCCTGCCATTATTGCACATGTGGTTGCCTCTTGCCAGGGTGGCTGAGACTTGTAGCTTTTCTAGCTAGCTGAGACTATTGATTGCTTTTCTCCCCTGCAACTTGTATAGTACCTTCTTACGCCATGAAAACCAGCCAGCAAGGAAGAAGCTCCCAGATGAGTTTCAGCTTGTTTTTCCATGTCTTGTGACTAACATGTTTGGTATTTTTAGCAAAAGAGTCTCATTATCAAGTTCTAGGGGAAACCAAGAATGTTGGTAAAAGTTACACTGTTCAGGGTGATCTTTGGGTTTGGTTTAGTCATATCTGACTTCTGGCAGGAGCATCTGAGGGCAGTTTGTTATCCTTTATCTTCCCATTTTACATCTTTATATATATATAAAGGTTTCTGTGTTTTTTTATCTTCCTTAATGTTACTTGTTGCTTCCCTACTCCCCTACTCCTTTCTGAACCATACTTAATCATCATCTCTTTTCTATAATCTCCCCCTCTGTTATTCCCCTTTCCGCCTTGTTAACATCAGTGTTCTCATTTGTTATACCCTCCTCTTGGACGTGTTCCACCCCTGCTACTAAGGATTTATAAAGAGAAATGTCGAAATGTGAACCTAACTAGAAGCAGTTAAGACCTGTGACTGAAGCTGGAGAGATGAGATGACTCAGGGGTCAAAGCTTTTGTCTCAAAAACAAAAGGACTTTAATTCAGATCCCAGATCACATGTGAAAACGCCCAGGCATGGCCTATACTTTCTGTCCTGTAAAGTTCCTTGGGAACCCTCCTTAATGATTTCTGCAGATTAACAAGGATAGCAACTTGACATTCTTACATAATTTCATTACACTCCATGTAGAAATACAAAATAAAGAGACCAGGCAAAGTGGTGCGGCTTGTAATCCCAGTATACACTTAGTAGATAGAGGTAAGAAGATCATGAGTTCAAAGTCACCCTTAATCTCTACCAAGTTTGATGCTAATCTGGGATACATGAGTTTCTGTCTCCAAAAAAAGAAGATAGTAGAGATTTTGGATAGCCTGTTTGACATTGATGTGATTTTAAGATAATCATTGACCAACCTTGCGAAATGTTTTTTCTTAGAATAGCACATGGGCCTAAAGTAAACACAGACACATTTTTTACCATTAAATTGGGTTTTATAAGATTAAAGTTTAAAAAAAAAAAAAAACTTCCTGTGAGCCAGTTAGTAAAAAAAGATACCATGAGTAGTTGCAGGCATCAAGATCTATTTCTCATAAAGCAAGTCTCTTGCTAGACATGATGAGCCTGAAATTCTAGTACTGCGGAGGATAGGTGGGGAGGGGAGACAATTGCAGCCAGCCTGGACCATAAAACAAGAAGATCCTGTCAAAAAAACAGAAATCTCTAATAAAAGACTAATGTTTCTTCTGAAATTCCTAGTTCATGAAGAACACATTACAAGTAAAGGACATGGTTTGTTTATTGTTCAGTTAGCATTGTAGTACCGTATATTGAGATAAGAAACTTTGCCTTGTTTTACTTGTGAAGTTGATGCTAAAATGTGTAGAATCTGTTCAGAGAACCTGCTTATAGTCCTTGGTAAATGGATTCTTTCTCTTTGCAGACGGGATGGCAAGGCTCTTGAGAGATTCCTGCAGGATTATTTTGATGGCAACCTGAAGAGATACCTGAAGTCTGAACCTATCCCAGAGAGCAATGATGGGCCTGTTAAGGTGTGTTTCATACACCAATAGTGAATTTATATTTTCACACCTTAATCCCCAATCCCATTGCAACCCTTCTTTTCCCCTGTTAGACTCCCTCCTATTTTCAAGTCTTTTCATACATGTAGACCTCTGGGTTTCATCTGATTTGCCTTTGACAGCATGTAATGAGAGTACTTGCTAGACATGAATCATTTATCAGTGGATCTTATTTATTCTGAAAATGCTGGGTCCTAACAAAGACCTGTTAGCTGCTACTTGAGGGGGAGAGAGGGGACTATACTGGGGATGAAATCCATGCTAGATAATTACTGTGCCGAAGAGGTGCATCCACAGCTTAGGAGAGTGGTGGTAGATATGAGGATCAGTTGATTAATGGGAAATGGCAAACAGTTTAAATAGTTTTTCTTTTCATATGATAATACAGCTGGAGAGGTTTTAGCTGGAAACGGTTTTAGCTGGAAACGGTTAAAATTGTGCATTTTTCATCTCACCTTACAACTAGTGGATCTTTTGTGTTTTCTAGGTGGTTGTAGCAGAAAGTTTTGATGAAATAGTGAATAATGAAGATAAAGATGTGCTGATTGAATTCTATGCCCCTTGGTGTGGTCACTGTAAGAATCTGGAGCCCAAGTATAAAGAACTGGGAGAAAAGGTAAATCTGTGAACCCTATTTATAAGATAAAATTTGAGGTGAAAATTTATGTACATATTAAGCATTAACTAAGTTGCCCTAATTAGTTCTTTAAAAAAAATTTTTTTTTTCTAAAAACTATATATATTTTGTGTGCGCACACACGTGTGTATGTGTGTGTGTCTACCTCTTTGCTTCACTCTGGGGTTTCCCCACTAGGGCTGGAAGTACAGGCTACTGCCGTTTCCTCCTGGTGTTTTTATGTGGGACCTGGGATCTGAACACAGGACCTTCTGCCTGCAAGGCGATCCTTGCTGAGCCATTGGTCCAGCTCCCTAATTAGTTCTTAACAATTGTTTATTCACTTTCTCTCAACTGCCCTGTAGTGTCTACAGCCTATAGAGGGCCTCCTCCTATATTTAACTTTGCCCACATCAGACTCACTCTATTACAATGTATTTTGATCATGCCAACCCCTATCCTCCCTCCTTCTCACCTTCATGTATTGTTTTTTGTTTTTTTTTTTTAATTTTTTTCCAGTATTTTCTTTTTTTAATACTCCATTGAGTTTCATTAGTACTGCCTTACATGTACATGGGCTAGGCACCCATCTACTAGATTTGTAAGCAACCAACTAGCAGCCATACCACTAACAAAATTGACTCTCCCTCCCCAGCAGCCATCAGTTGCCACTAGCTTTTCAGCTAGGAGTGAGACCTCATGAACCCCTTTTCTTTCATAATTTGTTTTGGGGATTTTTTTTTCTTTTGAGTGAGGATCTCATGTAGTCCAGGATGACTTCAAATTCACTTTGTAGCTAAGACTGACTTTGAACTTACCTTCTTGTCAGTCTCCTCGTTGCTGGGATTTCAAGCATTTACCTCCATACCTGGCTTGGAAATTTTCTAGGTGTGTTTGTTTGATTTGGAGTGGGAAGCATTTTGAGATAGAGTCTTATATGTACCTGAGACTGGCCTAGCTCTCAGTGTATAGATTAAACTGACCTTGAATTTTAGCAATTTTCCTGTCTCTACCTTCTGAATGTTAAGATCACAAGTGTGAACCACTACACTTGACTGTTACTGAAAATTTTTTAAATATCTAAACCTTTTTATTAATAGCTCAGCAAAGACCCAAATATTATAATAGCCAAGATGGATGCCACAGCCAATGATGTGCCTTCTCCATATGAAGTCAGAGGGTAAGTTGATGAAAAAGGGTTAATTTAAATAGAGACAATTTTCTCTGTGTTGCCCAGGCTAGTCTAAAACTCCCGAGGTCAGGGCCAGCAAGACAGCTCAGTTTGTAGGGAGTACTTGCTGAGCAGGCCTAGCAACCTGAGTTTGGTTCCTGGAACTCACATGGTGAGACGCAAACTGACTTTAAAAGATGTTCCTCTGACCTCCACGTGCATGCACATTTAAAAAGGAAACAAAACAAACAAAAGCTGAGTTAAGGCTAACCTAGCCTCAGCCACCCAGCAAGCTGGTATTGTAGGTGCAAGCTGCTGGGAAACCCTTTCTTTACTGGAAAGTTTGGGGTTATTCATACTCAACTGGAAGACATTCCTTCTTGACTTAAGAGTTCTGTAATTCAGAATTTTGTTCATATATAATTTGGTCACTTACTAGAGAAGAACATCAGGTCATATTGGAAACTATAAAGAGAAGTAATTCTGAGAAAATTACTGGAAGAGTATGAGACCTGAAATTAGTAAGCTCTTTTTTTTTTCCCCTCCTTTCCCTAGTTTTCCTACCATCTATTTCTCCCCGGCCAACAAGAAGTTAAATCCAAAGAAATATGAAGTAAGTATACTTCCCCCAAAATACATATGTGGAAAGACATAAGTAACTTCCTTTTATTGGTTTGTATAACTGAAAATTGTGGTTGTTACTGTGCTTTTACAAAATCTCAAAAATCAGAATTTCTGTTAGAAAAAAAAAAAAAACGCCTAGAGTTCTTTTCAATTTTGAGTTATATTTCTATTTTTAGGGTGGCCGGGAATTAAGTGATTTTATTAGCTATCTACAGCGAGAAGCTACAAACCCTCCTATAATTCAAGAAGAAAAGCCCAAGAAGAAGAAGAAGGCACAAGAGGATCTCTAAAACAACAGCCAAAAGTACTGCTTTGTGAACGGACTCTAATATGAGAGATGGGAAAACAATTGGAGAAGACAAAATGGAGATGATCTGAATCCTGTTAAATTTTCTCTAAACTATTTCTTAGCAGCTATACTGTTTATGGAACTACCAGGATCAGTTTATGTTTGTGGTTTGGGGAAAAATTATTTGTGTTGGGGAAAATGTTGTGGGGGTGGGGGGAATTGAGTTAGGGGGTTATTTTCTAATTTTTTTTGTACATTTGGAACAGTGACAATAAATAAACCCCCTTTAAGCTGTCCTTTTTTCCCCAAAACAGAATCAGAATCAGAGATTCTTCCAGTAGGATTTTCTGTAGTTCTTGTTCAAAACACATAACTAAGGCATGGTGGCACACACTTGTAATCCCAGCACTTGGGATGTGCAGGCAGGAAGATAGAGGTTGAAAGTACTCGGTTACATAGAAAATTTGAGACCAGTCTGATTTATATAAGACTTTATGTCAAAAAAAAAAAAAAAGTACAGTGACTGACTGGTTTCTGCAACTACAGATTAAGTCAATAGTTATCTCTAAATCTTTAAATGTCTTATCTCTGGGCTGGAGACATGGCTCAGGGGTTAAGCTTCTGCCTTAAAAACAGAAGGTACTTCTGGATCCAAAAGGCAAAGCCTGGGAAACTCCAGAGCAAAGCAAAGAGGAGGTAAAACAATCCAGGATGATTCCCAAAGACACCCTTGGGTTTCCACAGGTGTGCACCACATGCAAATAAATTTCTTATCTCATTTTTAAGACATATCATTGTATCCTATTGAACTCCTGGCAATCATCCTGTGTACTGAGATTACAGGTGTGAGCTAACACAACCAGCTTCTTATCTCTTAATTCTTGCACATTTATTTCCCTGGCTTCCAGCCTAGTGTTTAGAACAGATAAAAGGCCCTTCTAGTTGTGCTGTTTCTGGCCTGGTATGTGCTCTTAAGATGGGTAACTGCTTATCCTTGCCATGCAGCTAGGCTTTCTGCAATTTTTTACCACCAAGGACTGCTCTCTGTCCAGAAATGCCCTGTGTGGGTGTGGCATCAGGTTGGGGTTCCATCCAACTTGTTTCAGGGATTGCTGACAACGGCTGGGTGCAGCTCTCTTTTCCCAAAGCTTAGGGTGTGACCCACTAACTTCTCACCAGTGGAACAAGGAAAGACAATATGATTCCTGTTTGTGGGTAAAGCATCTACATTGCAATAGAATAGGGGTCTAGAGTGATCTGTTGTAATTCAAATTAACTAAATGTAGTTTAATTAAGTTCTAGGTTTTCACCCCTGGATAATTTTAGATAAAGCTTATATCTCTTAATTGTCCATCGTGAAATGGATTTGGTACAGCCTTACAGCAAAATACACATTGGGATCATGCATAATGCTTTAAGAAAGTAAAGATGTTGGGATTTGGAATTGTGGGTTATTGAAAGAGAATAGCATATGTAAGCACTATTTTTAAAAAGTAAAGAGATTATCCTATCCTAGATAATCTTGGTGATTCTAATTCTTAACACCTGAGCAAGAGTATAATGATCTAATTTTTCAGAGATCTTTAAAAGTATATTCAGCACAACCTCAGGTGATTTTAGGATAATATAGCAACTTATACAAAAGACACAAAAGCAGGGTTTTAGCTATATTTGTCAAGATTGACTTTTAATATAATTTTAGTACCCAAGAGTGCTACAGATTATGTAAGCTGTTACCTAAAGTTCTCACTTTTCCTTTGCAAGGCTACTACACTGAATTTCACATCTAACATACTTAAGGTGTGTGTCTTGGAGTGACTTGGAGATAATGTCATTTCTCAGGATTTGAAAATGATTTGGCTGGACTAAAGCAGTAAAGCCTCAGCTGCTTCCCTTAGTCACCTGGGAGCCTTAGGACTGCCCACATCCTAGAAAATTTAGCACTCAGCAACAGTGAAAGACTAAGGACCTATGAGAGCTCTCTACTTGCCACCATGGACTCTTGGTCAAAACCAAAACAGCAGATGTCCAGCTACAGCTGCTTTGTTCATAGCTCGCTGGGTAAAGCGTCAGGTGCCCTCTTGATAGCTTTGGCTGCCCCTGTTCTTTTCCTCAAATTCCAAGATGAGGCCTTTAATGTGGGACAATTTCTGATGCAGATACTCACAGCGACACTTCTCTTCCTTGTAACTTGGGTACCGCTGCCAAGAAAAAAACATCTGTCAGAGAGTAAACTGATTTTGAACTTAATATTCTGTTCTCACAACTTGTCTTACCTTTCTGAACTTTTTATACTCCTGGACTATCTTATCTTCCAGCACCTGCAACAAAATACCAGCACTGAGGATGGCGGAGGGGAAAAGAATTTTTCAAAATTCTACCAAATCCTGTGGCTTAGTTTTCCTGCCAAAACAGTCTTACTTACTTCCTTTTTTTAATTCATAAACACAAGTTTTTGGATAGTTAGGAAGACAAGATAATTGTCAGTAAGGCTAGAAAGCCAGCTTGGACCCAATCCTTACCTTGTGTTCTGGAGTTCCTCGGTGAACTCGCTTGATCTCTGCTCCAAGCTCTATGAACTTTTGGCTTGCAGCCCCCACTCGGGCATGAAGGCTGCGGTATTCAGCATAATCTGTCTCAAAGTCCTGTTCATAGACCTGTTGCTGTTCTGCACTGTGGATGGCCTTGTATTGCCTGCCAAAAGAATTGTTACTTTCAGTTTCATTGCCCCTGAAAGCCTTTGGCTTCTGGAGCACTTTCGTATATAAGCCTGATGAAATTGGAAGTGTAAGAACTCACAGGAGGTAATCTGGCACCTCTTCAGGGATTGGGGATTCAGAATCTAGGAAGGAAGCAAGAAGATCCAAAAGTAATTACAGGTCTTTTTTTTCTAACATGACATTTTTACTCTTCCTCCTCCTAAATCACCTTGAATTGTGAGACTATGCTCCAGTGTGGAGTCTGCATCTTCATCTTTATCTTCCTGCTCCCGGTTTTCTCCCTCTTGTAAATCCTGGTTTTGTAGTCTTTGTAGGGGACTCGAAGCTAGAGGCAGAGTTCTGAGCCTCTTTTCTTCCAGTTCTTTAGCAGCGGTGGGTGCTGGGCGTTTCTGTTAAAACATTTATCTGGTGTAAACACCAAGCAAGGAGAGTCATTTCCTTTTGTCAAAAACCTTGTGCTGTATTAGCAGCTTCAAATTGTAGTCTAACTGAAAATGTTTTAAGATAGGGTCTTTTTTTTTTTTTTAGTAATTTGTGTGTGTGTGTGTGTGTGTGTGTGTTCTTGTGGAGAGGCCCAAGGGTGATTCCAGAAATCATCCTGGGTTGCTTCTACCTCCTTTATGCTTCACTCTGGGATTTCTCAGGCTCCACCCACCAGGGCGGAAGTACAAGGCTCCATTTCCACCTGGCGTTTTTTATGTGGGACCTGGAACCCAACTCAGAACCTTTTGCTTGGGAGATAAACTCCTGAGCCATCTCTCCAACTCCTAAGAGAGGATCTTTTATATATATTTCAGGCCGGCCTTGAATTTACTATACTGTCTATGTAATAGAGAGTGACCTGGAACTTCTGACCTTCCTGCCTCTGGAAACCTGAGAGATTGTAACATGTGCCCTGACACTACACTTTACCTAAACTACTCTAAGGTATACTCAGCTCTTAAAAGTGCTCTTTGAAAAGCCCTAAAGTTTATACCTTACCTTGTCCAGACGCTTACGGCTGGCAGGGGAAGGTTGGTTAGTCTCTCTGTTTGGAAGGTAGGTCTGGTTTCTGGGAAGTTTTAAAGACAGAGTGGGAGGAAATGAAGACCACAGCAAGAGTGGGCCCAGATCTTCTATTACAGAACTTGATAGAGATCAGACCCACCCTTTCCCAAGTACCTCGCTTGCCACTGTGCTGTGTATTCACTGGAGGATCCTGGAAGTGACTGTTCATGATTGCTTACCAGTAGGTCAGTCACCTGTTAGGGAAAGTGATGGAAGTACTTGACTCTCTGTACCTCAGTCTTTTCCACTTTATAATTCCCTTTGGTTTCTGGTCTCACCTCTTCTAGTGTCGCCTGAGGCTGTGATATTACGTGGGTATCAGAATAGTCTGTGTTCTGCCAACTCCCAGGCTCTCTAGCATCTTCAGTCAGGCCATGTACCTGAGCTGACAGTGGATCTGGGATGGAATCCATGGCCGCCCAAATAGTGAGGCGCTCCCTGAGCGAGCCCAGGCAGTGGAGACGGTTAGGCCCAGACCTGAAAAGAAGAGGAAGAAGCAGAGCACTGGAGAGCTTTTAAGCACCTCTTCATGCTCCCTTTCCGTTTTGTACAAACCTTCCTTACCTGCCTAAGCGTTGGTACACAAGGTCCAATCCACCACTAGTGCCCTCTTGGCCACATTGGGATACTATGAAGGAAAAGAGGCAGGACCAGCCCGGGCCTGGGAACCTTAGATACTGGAGTGGAAGGAGATGGTAAGCCCCATTGTGTCTGCCTCTCCTGCCCTTGCCCCTCCTCCCCGAGCCAGTCTTAAGACTGAAGATGAATCCCTAGGGGCTCGTTAGCACACCAGGTGCAGCTGGGCCAGAGTTCCCCCAAGAGGCTGTGTCAGAATAATCTCAGCCACAGCCCCTCTTGGGACCACAACTCCAGGAAGCCCCGCACCCCGCTTTGGGTTCAATTCTGGGACCTTCCTCGGTCCGTATCCACCGGCAACCTCCATCCTGGAGCACACCGTCCTCCCTCACCCCCACCTCACACGTTCCAGGTCCTGCACTTACCCCTCGGGGGCCTTGGAAAGCGATCATCGGCCGAACCTGCGGGAAGAGCACAGATGAAGCCAAGTCCCCGGACGGGATCGTCCGTCCGGTCGGGTCCGGTCCGGTGGACTCGGGGACATCTGCCTCACGGGCTTCTCCCGGAGGAATGGGGAGGCTGTACCCGCGGAGGCCGTTCCTCCCCATTCCCTTTCTCCAGCGTCGCCGGTTGAGCTCCGAGGTCCTTCCAAGTGGGCACTGGGAAGAAGGGGTCGGGGCCGCACCTGTTGCCGCTGACACTCTTGCAGAGCCCGCAGCGCCGCTTCGTTGAGCCTGAGCATGAGGAAGCTGGTGCGCGGCGCGGGGGTGAAGCAGAGCCGGACCTTCCCGCGCAGAGGTTCCTGGGGTCCGTCCATGGTGGCCCCGCCGCTCGCGAGCCGAGCGAGGACTCCAGGCGATTGGCACCAGCGCCGCCCGGCTTTGCGCGGCTTGGCTCGCCCGGGTAGCGCGGGCCTGCCCCGCCCTCCGCCGGACGCCGCCCTGGTGCCGCCCCGCCCGCCCCCAGCCGGTGCCACCCGCGAGCTGGTGGGGCGCGCGGGCGCTCCACGGGGACCCGGGCTTCGGCTCTGGGCTTGGCAGTCCCCGGTCTTCGGAAGGGCTCCCCAGATCTGGGCAGAAAGAGTCTGCCGCCAGGATCTGACTTCCACCCAGAATCTCTAGCTCGGCCTCAGTTTCCCCAGGTCACCCTGAACTCAGAAACGGTCTGTCAGTGAAAACTGAACTTGAACCCCCCGGAGGGTTTCAGCCGCACCGGGGCGTGAGAGCGGGCAGGGCTCGTGGGCGGTGTCTGTCTTTGCGCCTCCTAGGGCATGAGCCCCAGGGATCCTGCCTGTTTTGGTTTTCCCGCCCCGAGTGCTGCGGCGGAGCTCAGCCCACTTTGTAACTGGTGCTGGACGAGAAGTCAGGTCCGCCGCGGCTGCAGCGCCGCTTATCGGTGATCGCGGGTGTGGTGGGGGGCAAAGAGAACCGTCTAGCAGAAGGCTCAGACTCGGGTATCGCTTCCTGGTGAAAGTTGCCAGACAAGCACCTGGTCCTTTCAGAGTTACCATCTTCCTCCTCCTTTTGATTTTGTGTTGTATTTTAGTTTTAAGTTTGGCTTTTTTTTTTTTCGAGACAGGGTTTCAGTATGTAGCCCAGGCTGTTCTGGTGGGGGTGGACATGCTAGGGGAATGTTCAACAGGAGTAAGAAGGAGGAGGAGCTATGATCAAAATTCTTTACATACAAAAATCAGATTGTCAAATAACAAGAATTTTATCCTCCAAGCGTGTCGAAATAACAGGTACGAGCCTCAACAGTTGACTCTAAATTTCATCTTCCCTTTGCTGAATGAATACAGGATCCAAACAATTTAGGAGAGCAAGGAGTTTTATTATAGCTTATGATTTTCTGGGTTATAGTTCATCGATATGACAGAAGAGTTCACATTCAAGCTGGAGAGATGGCTCAGGGTTTAAAACCTTTGCCTTCTAAGCTAAAAACCTGAATTTGTATCTTGAGATACCATATAAACATGCCAGGCAGAAATGGATGTGAACTGTAATAGCAAAAGCATAAGGAGGCAAAGCAATCCAGGATGATTCCCAGTGTCGTTCTTGGGCCTCCATAGGCACCCACAACAAGTGTCCTTTTGTACACACGCGCACACACACACACACACACATGAGAAAGAGAGAGTTCATGGTCAACATAAGGAATTGAGGGAACTGGCCACACACACTGTATCCACAGCTCTCTAAATAAATAAATAAATAAATAAATAAATAAATAAATAAATAAATAAATGAATGAATAAACGAATGAATAAATAAATAAATATTTTAAAGAAAGCTGGCTTAGCAGGTAAATCTGCTTGCAACCTGAGTTTGATCCACAAATCAGCCACCGGAGTTGTCTCACAGAACACACATAAAGGTAGGAGAGAATCAACTATACCAAATTGTCCTCTGGCCTCCACACACACTTATCAAACACACTCACAATGATAATAAATTGAAAGAATAAAGGTGCCAAAATCTGATTAGTGGCCAGCCTCAGCTGCATGAGCTCCTGTCTGGAAAGCAACTGTTAAGTCAGCAGGACAAAGGAACTGCATCCACTTTACAACACTGTGTAAATGTGCAACAATGTGGTGGTATTGTGTAACATTTGGAAGTTTGTTGATAAAGAGAAGCTAAGTAAAACAAGAAATGAATTTTTACCTCCTTAGGCAGAGTTCTGTATGTGCTGAGCTCTAGATGCTCACACTGTGAACTTAGTCTCAGAGGAGACTGACAAAATGCTTGTTTTTTAGTTTTTAGTATCAGCATGGGTTTTAACCATGTGGAGCTGGAACCTCAGTCTTAACAACTACATCCTCAATGTATTTTCTCTTATTGCTCATATTTTATATTATAGTACAGTTTTCGTTTAAAGGAATATTAAGGGCTAGAGAGATGGCTCAGGGGATAATCCTCTGCCTCAAAAGTAGAAGGATCCAAGTTCTTATCCTGGATCCTACCTTAAAAAAGTCAGGTGGAAATGGTGGCAACCTGCACTTGTGGCCCTGGAGGAGGAGCTGGGGAACTCCAGAGCAAATGCCTAGAGGATGACACCTAAAATCATCCTTGGGCTTCTGCGGGTACACACAGTGCCCTCTGGTACACACACACACACACACACACACACACACAAATATATTTTAAAAAGGTAGGAGATAGACATGATAGGGAGCAACCCAGGGAGATTGGAAGGGAGGAAGAAGTAGCTATGATCAAAATTTACTGTATGCATGTATGACATTGTCAAAGAATAAAAATATTATTTTCAAACGTATTTTTACATTTATTTATTTATTTATTTGGATGCATGTGTGTCTATGTGCCTGTAGAGGCCCAAGGGTGACTTCTGGAATCATCTTGGATTGCTCTACTTCCTCTTGGCTTTGCTCTGGAATTTCCCAGGCTCCAGCTTCCAGTGCTGGAAATGCAACTCACCACCATTTCCACCTGGCATTTTTACTTGAGATCCACAATCCAAACCTGGGTCCCTCTGCTTTTGAGGCAGAGGCTTAACCCCTGAACCATTTCTCCAGCCCTAAAAATATTACAGAAAGAAAGAAAGGAAGAGAAAAGAAAGAAAGAAAAAGAAGAAGAAAGAAGAAAGAAAGAAAGAAAGAAAGAAAGAAAAAAGAAGAGAAGAAAGAAAGAAAGAAAGAAAGAAAGAAAGAAAGAAAGAAAGAAGAAAGAAAGAGAAAGAAAGAAGGAAAGAGAAAGAAAAAAGGAAGGAAGGAAGGAAGGAAGGAAGGAAGGAAGGAAGGAAGGAAGGAAGGAAGGAAGGAAGGAAGGAAGGAAAAGAAACAGCTTTTAGACATCGCTAAGGAGTTGCTAGGTAAATAGGGCAGTGGAGCTTGGGGAGTGAGAGAATGTCATTAGGGTAAGGAAGTCAGGGGTCTAGAGAGTTAAATCAGAAATGGATTAGAGTAGAACTTGTGGCCCAGGGAATGGAAGCATTTTGCAAAATGGCCTGGTTGAGGCTAATAGCAACAACAGCATAGTGCACTGGGAATATTAGAAGAAAAGTTGAAGCTGGTATAATTGGAGAAAGAGGGGAGGCAAGAACAGTAAGAGAGAAAGTCTGGAAGAGAAAAAGCAGGTGATCAACTCACGGAGGGCCTTATATCACAAAGGATGTGAGTCATTCACTATACCTAGCTGTTGTTTATTTGTTCAAGTACAGTGCTGGAAATTGAACTAAGGGCTTGAGCTCCCCATCCTTGAGCTCCCCCCCCTCCATTAAATCCATCTGTGGCTTTATTTCAACAGTTCAGTGGAAGTTTGGGAGACATGACCCATCCCCGACTTTTGCTGGGAGTAAAATTGAGAGTCAGTGAGTTTCCAGCACAGACATAAGACACTTCTATTTTAAAACACATTACTCTGGTTGCATTGTTGAGGATAGACTGTAAGGGGACAAAGATAAAAAGGCCATGACCTATTAGGTTATTTCCATAATCTAAGCTAGAAAGCATGGCATCTTGGACCAAGAAGAAGTGTGTTGGGCTCTGGGTTTACTGATAGGAGACAGGACATTTTTTGTGGGGAAGGGGTGAATTGAATGTAGTACATGATAAAGAAATGGCATTGAGAGATGACTCGAGAATTTGGGACCAAACAAGAAGATGAAAGTGCCATCAGTCAAAGGAAGACTGTGGGCGGGACAAGGTTAGTTCCGGACATGTTAGAATTGTGTATTAAAGTCACTCAGAGTTTCTGAGCAAGCAGTGGTATATTTAGCTTTAGAAATCTGAAAGCACCTCAGTTATGGAGTTAATCTGATAGCATTAAATAAGGATGATGTTTGAAGTTTTCAGAAAGGAAGATGAAAAGGAATTTAGAGGTGGATACCTTAGGGACAACTCCAATCTCTAAAGAAAAAAAGAAAAAAGGGGAAAAAAAGCAAAGTCAATAGAGAGCAAGCAGATGGCCAGTGAAGGAGGAGAAGAAACAGGAGGAGACTTGTATGGCAGATCAGATAGGGAAGATGCCAGCCTGAAAACCTGGGACCTGCGTTCAGTCCCTGGAAGCCCACATGGTGGTAGGAGAGAACTGATTTCTGAAAATTGTCCTCTGACTTCCACCCATGCACCATAGCATGAATGTATTCTCTCTCTCTCTCTCTCTCTCTCTTTCTCTCTCTCTCTCTCTCACCCCCCTTGCAAAAAGCCAGGAGACTATGATGTCCTGAAAGTCAAGTGAAGAAAACATTTCAGAGAAGTGAGAGATCTGGACATGGTGACTCAACTGTAACCCCAGCACTTGAAGAGTTAATTTCATCTATATGGTAACTTTGAAACAAGCCTGGGACCTGAGAAATGAGGCCTCTCATTAGGCCTACACGCAGGAACCCCTTGGTGTAGGTCTCCAGCACTGCAGAAACTGGACATGGTAGCAACATAGAAAGTGGTAAATAGAGGAGGAAAATCAGAGTCATCCTCAGCTATGAAGTAAGCTTGAGGCCAATCTGGATGCACGAGATCCTGTCTTTTTAAAAAAGCCTTAAGATAAATAGCCTGCTTGTCTGCTGATAGAAATTATTTGATACCATCTCGAAACTTTGAGGATGTTAGAAAGTGAAGATTTCTGGCATCGTATATTTGAGTAGGTTAAAGGGGATAGGATTATTTAGGACTAACTCTAGGCTGGAGTATGTGTAGTTCATATAGATGGACAGGTCATACAGTGAACTGAAGATCAGCCTGGGCTATATAAGAGTCTTTCTCAAAAAACTGAAGAAAAAATAATAAATAAAAAAACCTAAATAACAATTTACTATACATGCACTATATGCCGCAATGTAACCCGGTCCCTTCCTTTGTTAGTATGTTTCCTTAGAGAAGTTATTATATACATTAAAAGGTCATTATGAGGCTCGAATAAGAGAACATTACTTGTACCTAATCGGCACCCAGTGATGCAGGACAGTAGTTGAATTAGCAATAGTGATTGAAACCTTGTTATGGCCCTATCTACTGACTTGACTTAATGTCATACCACACATTCCTTACACACTAGCAACTTACTACCTCCTCACTCGCCCATGTCCCTAAATGGGATGTTCCAAGGGAACCCTCAAGTTTGGAACCCTCAAGTGCCCTTTCCTTCCTCTTCTCTTGGTCTAGTCTTCACCTTTTTTTTTTAACCTTAAGTATCACATTTCACTTCACTGATCAAAATTAAGGTCAATTGAGCCTACAGGTTTATTCCCGGCATAGAAGAAGCAGGGCTGTTCAGTTACTTCACAGTGGGACAAATATAATTATGTTGAGTCTTCATTCAAATTACACTGACATCTGTTTTGATGGGTCAGTGATTATGCTGGGTACCCTGTGAAATATTTTGAATATCACCCTTGTGTAGAATCTCTCTCTTTTAAGCATCTATCACAAGCAATTTGAACATATATCTGTATATAGACATACATATATGAGAGGAAGAGAAAGGGAAGGCAGTTTTTTTCTCTGACGACATGTGCTTTGCATGTACAGAGATATGTTTTTTTTATCACTGTATATCCAACACCTAATGCACAAATTGACATGTAGTCAGGGCACAATAAATGTGTTGGAAAAAATATGTGAGTTGGGGTCAGCAAAATAGCTCAGCTAGTAAAACGCCTGCTCACAACCAGAGTCTGTTCTGGTTGCTCTGTGTTAGTTTCACCTTCCTGTTATTGAATGAATGCAGACCGGAACAGCTTAGGGGAAGAAGGGGTTTATTCTTAGTTACAGTTTATCAGCATGGTGGGAGAGTTCACACCAACATCAAGAACTGGCCATATCAAGTCCATCGCCAGAGAGGGACATACTTTCTCACTTGTCAGTGTGTCTGTCTGCCAAAGGAGTAGACAGCTCTCTCCACCTATCCATTTGCTCAGGTAATAATCCCACACACTTTGGGACACCAATTAGATTATTTTAATCTCCCACCTTAACTAAATAACTCTTGGCAAATTGTGCCCAAAGGTTCAGCCTTCAATTGTTGTCAAGTTGTCATCTGTAACCAAATTCCACAAGCCCACATACCTTTTGCCGTGGAAGGAGAGAATTAACTTTCGTAAGTTGTCCTCTGACTGCCCCAACCGCCTGCACATCATGGAAAACATATGTATGCCTTTCTCATTGTTTCTCTCCCCCCCCCCCTTGAATACATAGGCAATTTGTTTAATTTTTCTTTCTTTTTTAAACATATATGTTAAATATAATCATCAGTGGCACTTTCTGGAAAATTTACACTCAGAGGTTACATGGTGCAGAGTTCTGAGAGGATTGAGAATCATCTTGGGTAAGGTAGGTAGGGTGGGGTGGTTGATAAGCGAGGTTCTTTCCTGTATTGTTTTGCTCTTTCACCCACTTGAGCTGCTGGAAGTGATGAGCAGACCCAAAGCCAAAGCCAACATGTTTTCTCAGCCCACTTATTTTACTGATCTTTCAGCCTTCCTCATTGAAACTGATTCTGTGTCTTCATATGCAATGCAGCTAGAACCTGGGGATGAAAACTTGCTAGGCAAAATTGTGAGTGTGTGTATGTGTGTGTGTGTGTGTGTGTGTGTGTGTGTGTGTGTGTCTGTTGTCTGTCTATGTGTGGGTGTACCAGAAGACACTGTGTGTGCCTGTCGAGACCCAAGGGTAACTTAAGGAGTCAACTTGGATTTGGCTATCTCCTCTTTTTTTTTTGCTATGAATCTTCCAGGACTGGAAGTATAGGTTTTTGCCATTTCCACCTGGTATTTTTAGGTACGATCCGGGATCCAAATTCAGGACTGTCTGTCATCAATGCAGACGCTTAATCACTGAGCCATCTCTCCAGCCCAATAGGTGAAATTTTTATAAGCTATGGTCTCATTGTTGCTGGCAATGCTTATGGCTCTACCCTTCTAGTTTGGTTTCTTCTTCCTGCTTCACATTTGGGGGGCCTTAAACTCCTCTGCTTTCTTCTTTATTTTGCAGCCGTGGGCCCCTCAGTATCTCTTTTCTTCCCTTACAATTAACTCTGCAGTTAGGCATTAGCAATTTAT
This sequence comes from Typhlomys cinereus, assembly GCA_023101885.1. Taxonomy (NCBI): domain Eukaryota; kingdom Metazoa; phylum Chordata; class Mammalia; order Rodentia; family Platacanthomyidae; genus Typhlomys; species Typhlomys cinereus. The sequence goes on along the minus strand of JALPQD010000068.1, from coordinate 7,121,553 downwards.
TAGTCCCAGGAGTTTCATGCTGGAAGGAAGAAAATGTCTGATGACAGAGTTTATTTTTTCATTTTATTGCAGTACTAGCCTAGAGCCTCAAGCATGCAAAGCAAATGCTGTATCACTGAGCTATAGACCTAGCCTTTTTTCTATTATTTCAGACCCTAAGCTCCTTGTCTTGAACTCACTCTGGAGCACAGAGTGGCCTTGAACTTTCAGTCCTCATGTCTCAACTTTCCCAAGTAACTGAGAATACAGGCCTATGTTGTCTTCTCTGACTATATGTTGGTTGTTGGTCATTCCAGCCTTGAACTTCTGGACTCAAGTGATACTCTCGTCTTGGTCTCCAGAGTAATTGGGACCACACTTGGCTTCTGAGTTGCTTATTCATTTATTTATTTATTTATTTATTTATTAGAGAGAGAGAGAGAGGCAAGACAGTCAGAGGACAACTCTGTTTGTTTGTTCTTTTCTTCCACCATATGGGCTCTGGGGATTGAATTTAGATTTGCTGGATTTGCACACAGGTACCTTTTTCTCCCCTGAGCCATCATCTCATCAGCCTGTGAGCCGAGTTTGAATGGAAGCGTTTGCTCGTGCTCTCATCTCAGTCTGACTGCAATAGCTTTTTCACACCATCCCAAACCTCCTCACTCTATATTTAATCTCCTGTATTTATTTACTCATTTTTCTCTTGAGATAGGGTCTCATGTAGCTCAGGCTGGTCTAGGATTCCCTATGTAACCTGGAAAAATTGTGAATTCATGATCCTCTGCCTCCTAAGTGTTGCCATAAAACCTGACTCTAAGTCTTAAACTCTCTGCCTTAAGGCCTGTATTACTTTCTAAGATCTTACCTAATTCTTCAGCTCAGCCTATACAGTTCCTTACAGTCTGTTTCCTTATTCCCTGCTTTGATTTTTCTTTCTGTTGGGTTTTTTTTATTTATTTATTTTTTTTTATTATTTATTCAATTGTGTGTGTGTGCATATGTATGTGCCCGCGCGCACGAGTGTGTGTGTGTGTGTGTGTGTGTGTAGAACCACGGACGAATTCGGGAACCACCATGGACGCCTCCACCTCCTTCTGCCCCGGGATTCACAGGCTCCGCCCTACCAGGACCAGAAGCGCAGGCCGCCCCCGCTTCCGCCTGGTGTCTATACTTGGGATCTGGGATCCGAACTCAGGACCTTCCACCTGCAAGGCGGAGGCTTAATCCCTGAGCCATCTCTCCAGCCCCCTCTGTTGGGTTTTTGAGACAGTTTTACTATATAATTCTAGTGGGCTGGAACTCGATCTATAGGCCAGGCTTTGAACTCACAAGTGTCCACCTTGTGCTGCCTTGGTAGTGGAATTACAGACATGTGCCACCGCATCCGGATCCTTCCATGTTTCTTTAGATTGCTGATGATGGGTTTTTGAACTGGGCACAAGTGTGAGGAAGCCACTGCTTGGGGGTGAGTGAAGAAAAGAGAAATGTCGCTACCATTCCTCTTAATCCCTCATTCTCATAGCACAATGAAGGACAGAAAAAGATAGAATCAGAAAGGACTGAATCTTCTTCAAAGGGCTGAAAAGGAGATGAGGTCATGTTCAAGGAGGCATATTATTCATTCATCTCTCCAGCTATAACATGTAAATTTAGTGGCTTGAACCAACAAAAATACTAAATAAATTTTAAAAAAATGGGCTGGAGAAATGGCTGAGGGTAAAACAGGCTTTGAAAGTTTGACAACCTGGTTTTGGGATCTCCAGATACTATGTCAAAGTTGGACATAGTGGTGTAACCATCTGTGATCCCTGAACCCTTACAGGAGATGGGAGACTGAGACCAGAGATTCTCCAGCTCACACACTAGTTAGCCTGCATCTAGAGCTGTGGTAAAGAGACCTGGTCTCAAAGAGTGTAGAAAGGGAAGGAACAGTTCCCTAAAAGTTGTTCCCTGATCTCCATATGCATTCACACACACACACACACACACACACACACACACACACACACACAGCAACAACATTTAAAAGAACATCCCTAGAGCCAACAAGATCGCTCAGCAGGTAAGGCACTTGCTGTATAAGTCTGGCAGCCTGAGTTTGATACTTGCGCTTATATGGTGCAAGGAGAGAACTGACTCTCAAGTTATCCTCTGAACTTCATGCACACTGCATGGTGTGTATGACCATCTCCCCAACACATACAATAAAAAAAGATGCAATAAAATACAATAAAATGAAAAGTGTATTCAGGTTCTTGGGAGGCTAAGGCTGGAGGATCACAATGAGACCAGCCCGGGCAGTTTAGTTGAGCATCTTTCTAATGTAAAGGGCTGAGTTCAGTGACATAGCACTTGCTTAGCAATGTGTAAAACCGTAGATTCAGTCCCCAATGGGAAGAGGTGGGGAAAGGGGAGAATGGTACAGATTATTAATAATAGGTCAGGTGACAGTTGAATATGAAAGACGATGATGGTACTGAGTGAGGATTACAAGCCAGGCATGCTTGGCGGATACAGTAGTGAGGAAACTTCCAGAGAGAAACACGGACATAACACAAACATTCCCTAATCTCAGCCCTGATTGTGATTTGGGTTTGCTCCAATGTCGCTGAAGTACTTCATGTCGACATTGTTTCCATGGGGAGAGCTTGGAAGGCAAGCAGGAGCCCTGGGTTCAGTGTACAGCACAGGAAGAAAGTTTCCGTGGGGAAATGATTGCTGGATCAGTTCCAGGACACCCCGCATGTGGCTGCGATTTCATACTTTGGAGGGACTGGAAAAGGGACAGTGTAACTAGAAAGGGGTTTCTGAAGTGGCGTCTGTATCTACTGTTGCCGAACCCTTGCTGGGGGATGGGTGTCTAGAGTAACAGAACTAAGTTTAGTTCCAGAGCGCGGACAACACCCAACCGGATGAACCACCTAGGCCCGAGAAGGCCCGCCCCTTGGCACCTCCCACCCCCTCTGCGTTCCTTCAGGGCGAGTTTGGCAGCACCCTAAGCTGTCCCGCATGAGGTCACTTTGCCCGGTCACGTGGTCAATCCCGCCGGAGCGCCACATACCCAGCCGCACCCCTCCGCCCTAGCCGTCCACGTGACCCGGCCTAGTTTCTCCCCCCCCCCCCCGTGTCCAACGCCTCTCCCAAGAGGTCCCGCCCCGCCCGCGAAGCTCCGCCCCTCGCCCTCCGGGACCGGCGCGTGGCACTGCTCTCCACGTGTTTCTTTCTGTCCAATGAGAGCGGGTGCCCGGGCGTGAGGGGGCGGGGGAGGAAGGAGACGACTTAGAGGCGCAGCGCGGGGGGGGCGGGGCTGCGACGTCGCACCGAGCGAGGGCACGCAACGGAGGCCGCTCGGAGCCGCTGCCGTCGCCATGACCCGTGAGCACCGGGACCCTTTCCTTTTGCCCCTTTCTTTCCGCTCGCTCCCGACGCAGCCGCCAGCCGCCGGCCTCGACCCCTCTGCGCCTTCCCCGGCGAGCGCTCCGTCCGGGCGCTCTCTCTGCCGTCCTCCCGCTCAGAGCGGAAGCCGCGTCCTCTGCCCGCCGCCCCCTAACGAGACCCCTGTGCTGGGCACAGGCCCGCCGGGACCGCGGCGGAGGAGACTCCCCGCGCCTCCGGAGCAGGCCCCCGGGCCGCCGCCCCGCGTTCGCAGCCCGACCCCACACACCGCACCAGCTGTCTGGGCCCCCGCGCCACCCCAAAACTTGAAACACGCCTCCGGCGCGTCCTCGCCTCGCTGGGGTCGGGGGTCGACCTCCCTTCCACCCCGCACTTAGCCTGCCCGGCGTCGGCCGTCGCCTCCCCGGCTGTCCGGACCCCGCAGCGGAGCCGGCTCCGAGGCCGGCGGGTGCAGGACCTGCCTGCAGCGGTCCCTGTCGGGGGGAGGAAGGCGGCCGGTGCGTGACTTCGGGGCGGCCCCGGCGCCTCACTTTTCTTGTCTCTTTCCTTAGGCGGTAACCAGCGCGAGCTCGCCCGCCAGAAGAACATGAAAAAGCAGAGCGATTCGGTTAAGGGGAAGCGCCGAGATGATGGGCTTTCTGCTGCCGCCCGCAAGCAGAGGTAGCCCCGGGGAGGGAGAGGACGGGACGGGACGGGACGGGACCGGAGCGCGGGTCCTGGGTGAACGCGAGGGTCGCACCGGGAAGGAGAAGTACTGCAGGGCTTGCCATACGGAGGAGCTTGCGAGGGGCGGCCGTTTTGCTTCCTCGAGGGCTGTTTCCTCCCCACTTCAGATTGTTAGGTCACTGCCTTACAGGAAGGAATTGGGATGCGTCCCTGCCCTCGGGCTGGTCGAGTGCCGGGTGACGTTAAGGGCAAGGGTTGGCAGCTTTTCATATCAAGTTCTATTGTAGTTATGACAGCCCTTTGGCCCTCCTGGCTGCTGGTTTTTCTTCCCTTCTCCCAACTTTCTCGAGGTGTTGCTGAGTGTGGATCTCAGCGCAGGATAGTGAGCCTTGGGCCTGTGTGGCCAGACTTAACCACCCCCGGGGCCAAATGGGGACTCACTGCCTTTTGAGCCTCAGCTCTGTCCTCTTGTTCTCCTAGGGTGGCAATGTAACAGCCATATGCTGAACTTTGTCCCATCCACTTCCATCTTATCCTTGTACCCTTCATCCCCCTGCATCTTGTCCTCTTTGCCCTCTGGTACCTCCCAGTGCCCCATCATCTCTACCCCCAGGGACTCGGAGATCATGCAGCAGAAGCAGAAAAAGGCAAACGAGAAGAAGGAGGAACCCAAGTAGCTTTGTGGCTTCGTGTCCAACCCTCTTGCCCTCCGCCTGTGTGCCTGGAGCCAGTCCCACCATGCTCGCCTGTCCTCCTGTAGTGCTCACAGGTCCCAGCACCGATGGCATTCCCTTTGCCCCAAGTCTGCAGCGGGTTCCTTTTGTGCTTCCTATCCCTCAGGTAGCATCTCTCCCCCTGGGCCGCTCCTGGGGGTGAGGGGGCTACCCTTTCCCAGTGTTTTTTATTCCTGTGGGGCACACCCCAAAGTATTAAAAGTAGCTTTGTAATTCCTTGAGCGCCTGGTTTGACTGGGGATGGGGGGGGAATGGGGATGGAGGAGTGATTGCCCTTTCCTACCAAAAGGGGAGAGAGCTCTTTAGGCTAACAGATTGTGGATATGTAGACTTAAGTAAAACATCACAGAAGAAGCCTTTATTTTACAATGACAACCAGAAAAGCAGTCCAGTTATGTGTGGTAGAAAAATATTTCAAGAACCGTAGAGACTTCTCTGTGATTTTGTTGCCCCCCCTCCCAGTACCCCTAGACCTTGAACACTGTCTCCAGGATGGAGTTGAGGTCCTAAGTGGGAAGACTTTAAGACCCAAGTTTATGCCTCTCTTCCTCATTCTTCCTCAGTTTGCTTGAAAGTTGGCCAAAAAAAAAAAAAAAAGAAAGAAAGAAAAAATATCCTGCTGCTCACCGATTTCCCCTTAGTTAGCTGCTCTCCATAGTTCATGTTCTCTCTGTCATTCCTCATGGAATGAAGTAGTTTTTTGTCTTCCTACTTCTTTGACCTCAAGGTCAGGATTAAAACTTGTAGCCTCTGCTCCTTTCTTCCCAAACCCTTGTGTTGCGTGGTTCTGGGCTTATATTTCTCAGGCCCAGGGCTGAAGTGCTTTATCACCATAGGCAGGTCAGAATCTTAAATCCCTAATGGTCTCTGCCTGTCCCCATCCACTAGCTCAGAAGCCGGGAAAGGGCTGGTGCTACATTTGTCTACCAAGATCAGTAGTGATTGCTGAGCTACTGGTTTGGGAGTTAGTCTCTTGAACTAGGATAAAGACATAAGGTTATGTCAGTGGGTTAGAAACTGGGTTTTAGAATATGTTTGACCACTTGCAATTTAGACACAGTCTAAGGGAGTGATAAATACCCATTGTGTCCTTGTGGTGCTGAACTGGGCTCCTGTAGCTAAGACCAGGGTTATAACCTTTAGGATATCTTAGTAGAAGACTCTAAATTGGAGATTTTTTATTACCTGACAGTACTGATGGCATGGCATTGATGCCTGAGGGGGCTGGACATTCTGGGGAGCAGAGTGATGTCAGCAGCAGCCGTAGGTAAAGGACCATACAGGTCCAGCACGAGACAACCTTAACTCAGAAAGTAGTCCAGCTGCTTTTTGTGAAACTCTTCTCTAGTTCTGCTTCCTCATAGCTGTGGAACCAAAGACAGGTTAGAGATTCTGTAGGACCTTAGCTTGTAGACCAAACTACTTCCCCACAACCTTGGCAGACTCCCTGCGTGGCTCCGAAGAACCTTTAAGGATGGCCTTAAATTGTTTTTCTCACCTAGGTTTTCAGATTATCTCAGGCCTATTTCCATCCTACCTGAACCAGTTGGTAAGGGTAACCGTAATGTAGAGTGATGCAAGGAAGAAGATGAAGTGGAAGAATAAGTTGTAGGAAAGATGCTGCCGAGGAGCTGGATGGGTCTCTAGGTCAGCTGGCCTGCTGTGCTACCCCTTGCCCCCAGGAGAGGAAGGGCTTCTGGGAAGCAAGGCTGCTGAAACTTGCCCCAACTTATTTTTGTCAAGGCTTGAGGGCTCTTTGACACTTAATATTGTTCAACCATTTTTTAGACAGCTCCCTTGACCCAGCTCACCATGCTCTGGTTCTACTGTTTGAGGGCAGCAGAAGCGGAGTGAGGGCTTCTGTAAGACAAGGCAACATGTGTTGGAGTGGCTCCAAAAGAATGTGAAGATATTTCTGTAGGAAACTTTCCCTTTGAAAAGATTGGCTTAATGTAAGAAGTGGAGGCACAACTGGGTTCAAATTCTTTCTCTGGCATATAACTGGCTATGCAAACTTTTGGTAAGATGTTTAATCTTTTGTGCCTCAATTCCTCCATTTGTGAAATGGAGTAAATACCTACCTCACAGGGTTGTTGTGAGGATTACATTAAATGAGATTATGTATGTAAAGTATCTAGCACAGTGCCTAGCACATTGTGGGTACTCAATAAAAGGTAATAGTGGCTAGAATCTGAGCATTCTGGGTAGAGGTTGGTAGGATGTGTGTGTGCGCGTCTGTGTGTTGGGGGAGGGGCGCTGGGGGTATTGAGCTCTTTGGACATCTGGAACTCACAACTGTAAATCTTGATCCACAACGGCCCAAATACCTCAGCCAGGTGGGAAGCCTCATTGCTGAGGAAGAATTCTCAAGTTGAGTCAGCCAAATAGGAAGGATTGGGACATTTATTGCCTGTTAGTCCATATTGGTAACCTTCAAAAGGGAAATGCATTCCCACAAGCCTTTAAAGTATGCACATTTTTAAACTCTTAAAGTCATCCTCCCCTGCCCCCTTCATCTCTGCAGATCATCTGACAAAGTGCTATTCTTAGAAATGTCCCTGTTCACTGGGAGCTTTTCTGGTTCTAATCTTGCTCTAAAGTTTAAATAAACCACAATCCTAGACAACGCTCTGGACTATCCTTCACTGAGTCCTGGGCATTCTCTCTCATACATGTCCATTTGAAACCTTTACTCACTAAGCAAAAAGCACCAAGTATACATGATGCTAGCATTAAATACTGCTAGTGAAGTATCTGGTATATGGGGTCTCATTTTACCTAGGCCAGGCAGACATAGAGTACAGTTCTGTCCTTGAAGTATTACTGGCAAAGGATGACAAGAAAAATCAGATACATGATGTAGCAGCTGATGATAGAGGCTGTATAAGGTGGCTAGAATGGGTGCTTTAAAGAGTGGTAATATTTTCCAATTTCTAATCTTGCCCGTACATTTTCTCCTCCATCCTTTGTGGTAAGCAGATTCTTCTATTAGGTAATTAAAAAATGGGAATGCTGATGAAATTTGCTATAATACTGAAAAGGACAATCTCACACCCCATCTGGAATGTGTGGTGTATATCTACTGAAGCTGACACAAGGAACAATGGAGAGGAAGGAGAGGAGACCACAGAGGCAAAGGTGCAGGCTAAGCAACATGTTTAGTAGGCAGCCATCTGGGGGTGTGTAATGTCAGAACAGGAACACAGCTTCCACATCTGCCATGCCATAGAATCCTAGGGCGGCCAGCAATACAGCTAGGAGCCAGATGCAGTTTCGGGCTGCATCTGTTTGCCTGAGGAGCAGAGGTGGGTAATGGTTTGGATTATTAACTCCTTGTTTTTAATCCATTACTATTTCCCTATTTTCAGAAGACACTGATTACTCAGCTCTCTAGCCCACAGAATCACTCCTGAGCTTTTGTTTGAAACAGGATCTCTACATATAGCCCAGGTGGGCTTTGAGCTCACTGTGTAGCCCAGGCTGACTTGAAACTCTTGTTGATCCTCCTCAGCCTCTTGAGTGCTGCGGTTACAGGTGTGTATTGTTTCACCATTCTAGGTTTCCTATTTTTATTTTTTGAGACAGCATCTTATGTAGCCCAGGCTGGTCTTTAACCTCTGATCCTACCTTAAGAGTGCTAGGATTATGGGCATTTGTATCACACCTTTTTTTAAGTAGAGTATGGGTTTTAGTAAATATTTTTTAATATAGACTTAAGTGTGAAGGTTGAGAGGAAGGGGTGCTTTGAAAGAAAGACAAACCCAAGAGCGTGGGTGTGGGCTTCTCTGATCCTCAACCTTCTGGGTTTCTGAGCCTCTTAACCAGTCTTTATTATCCTGTAATGCCAGTTACCCTCCCCAGGAAAAACATTTTTTAGGGCTCTGTGTGCCTTATCAATTTCTTTTGCAGGAGTGGGCAAAGGCTGGATGAGCTCCAATTGTAGTAGAATGAATATGAAGCTTCCACATACACCAGTGTAGTGCCAGACTGCAAGATGGGCATCAACAGGAAAATTTAGCTGGTTATAATATTTTTCATTGCTCTTCTTCCTATTCACTTTATTACTGTTCCTTTTTTTTTTAAATTTGAAGATAAGAATGTTGTGTAGTTTGGGTTTGGCTCAATCTCACAATCCTGTTTCAGCTTCCTGAGTATTGGGATTATAGGTGTCTAGTAACATACCCAGCTCCTACTCACACTATGTTAGAAATTGTTTTTCAACCCACTCCCATTGTTTGATCAGGGTGTAGGATAGAAAGTACCTAGGAAGAGAAGCTCATTAGGAATGCAGAAGACAGCACACAAAGACATAACAGGAATATCAGCTTGAACACCAGAAGCTAGTTAATAGAGAAAACTAGACTCAGGAGAAAAGGTGAAGGAATGAAGATTGGGGGGGAGGGGGAGAAGGATAGATAAAGAACAGAAAAGAAAGTTAAATATGGGAAATGATGGAACCAGTCCTAAGTCCCAATTGTATTTTAATTTGAACTCCGATAACACTTGGGCCACATTTTTCACTTTACAAGGTCTACAATATAACACTATTACCTACACTTCAGAGACCAGAAGCTCAGATGGTTAGTGACCCATGGTTGCCCAGCAAGTACTGGGAAACATATAAAGCTGTTTTCAGTGCTCTTACTTCATCCTGGAGTTTTTCTTTGGCCAACTTGTCTATTCCCCTTTGTTTCCTTCCCATCCAAAAATTATAAACCTGTTAATGCAACTGGGCTGAGAGCTGGTGGGGTAGTGGAGATGGATCAGCAGCACAGGCGCAGCAGTGGAAGGTGCAGTTCCTGCACATACTTGGTACACAGCTCCAGAACCATTGAGCACTGGGCATTCAGAGTGACCAAACGGATGGGCACACAATGCTGAGGGCATTTGGATCTGGAGGGAGTTTGGGTGTGAAAAGGGAAGGCAAATCAAGATGCATGCAGGTGGAGGTAACGGCTTTGTACCAGTATATCTACCTCTTGGTCCAATCTTAAGTCTTTTGCCTATCTCAGGGTTTCTTTTATATTTTCCTCATTTTGCAGACTCTTCCCATTTACCCCATATACTTTGCCCCAGACCCATTCTACCATGGTCCTTGACAGAAAAAGGCAACAGGCTTGCTGAGCCCTATGTGGAATAGGATGTAGATTCTGAGGACAGAGTGCCACTTGGAAGGGCAACCGCTAATACAAGAAACAGGCCCACATCAGGACACCTGGGAATACAGCAGATGCAGGATAGCAAGGTGAAACTATGCTGAGAAGATACGCATGTACTTAATGTGTGAGGTTAGCCAAAGGTTGAATTCTCAAGTCTTCCCATTTACGAGAAATTTTCCCAGTGTCTGGTTCTGTTTAGGATTGCCTTCCATTTACAACTAGTAGACTTTTCATCACAGCAGGGTTAGTGCAGGCTTGAACCATCATCTGTTTTTTTCTAGGGCTAGGAATGTGGATAGAAAGGCTTAATGCTCAGACATAGAAGACATTCTGTATTGGGTTCTGCAGGTTTGCGTTCCAGCCTCAGCCATCTTGTCTCTAGTTTTTTTAGCTTCAGGGAGCTCAGCCTGTCTTCCTGTCTTCTGTGCGTATTCACCTGATAGAAGGGGATTTTCACTATGACTGCTGACTCCGAGGTTTCTGTGCCAGACCCAGGGAGGCACTGGGGCCTGTGATGACTTTTACACCCATCATCTGTGTTAGGCTTTGTCCACCACCGGACAAGTGGTTGAAGTAGCAGCAGTCTCTCACTGTAGCTTTGCTGAAGCTGATCCCCCAGTCTTCTGGCAGAATGGAGACGTCAGAAAATGAACACATCACCAGGAAGTGGTGAATACAAGGCCTTTGTGGAGACGGCTGTAGAGGTCCTCACACATGGGGCCATTCAGGTTGTTTTCCCGAGAGTAGCAGTTTGCCTGTCTGGCCTTCATAGGTTTAGGGCCATCAGTCATCCTGATTGGGCAGAATTATTTAGTGCATGTGGTGCGGAGATTATTCTAGGTAAGAGGCAACCTTGTGTACTGGGGTAGTGCTGGGTGGCAAATAGCTTAGTTTCAGAAGACCTTGCAGAAAACTAAGCCCAAAGGAAGCCAAACGCCTTCCTGAAGCCGAAGGTTCTGGAGTCGTGGCTGAAGGAGTGGTCAAGTGCCTGCCCCGCCCACTCTCTGGGCGGAAGCTGAGACTCACCGGAAGTTGTGAAGCTGCCGCATTTGCGGCGGCGCGTTGAGATCGAAATGGCGACCGAGGGGGACGTAGAGTTGGAGTTAGAGACCGAGACCAGCGGCCCGGAGCGACCCCCTGAGAAGCCTCGGAAGCATGACAGTGGCGCGGCTGACCTGGAGCGGGTCACCGACTATGCAGAGGAGAAGGAGATCCAGAGTTCCAACTTGGAAACGGTGAGGCCGGCGGGAGCTCGCCTGAGCGGCCGGGACGGTGAGCCGCGCGCCCCGGCTCCGAGGGACTCGGCTCGAAGGGGCGGGCGGAGGGCGGAGGGCGGAGGGCGGAGGGCGCGGGAGGGGAGCAGCGCTGTCTGAGCCGGCGGCTTGAGAACCGAATTCTCCGTAGCGCTTTGTCTCTGATAACACTTGTCACTGTGGCTGCATACTTGAGACACTTGTTAGATTGTTGGAAACTGGGTAAGTAGCAGAGCGGTAGATCAGGATCTGTCTTTCCTGTAGGCCATGTCCGTCATCGGAGACAGACGGTCCAGGGAGCAAAAGGCCAAACAGGAGAGGTAAGTGCAAAGCCAGAGGCTTGGCCCCTCTTCCCCTGCTTCCACCCTGTTCCTTAAAGTCAGTCTTCAGTTTTTTGTTGTTGGTTTAATTTTTTATTTTTACTAATTCCTGCAAATCTAGGGTTTACAGCTTTTTTAATGGAAAGCAAGCCTCCGGGAGACGAGATAATACTGTGTTTTTCAACATTGCTCATCAGCATTCACTTACTTGCAAGATGTATCTGGGAATGATCCTTCTGGGGAAGCAGTAGAGGTTTAGAATGAGGGTTAATGCGCATAAATATTTCCAGGGAGAAGGAACTGGCAAAGGTCACAATCAAGAAGGAAGATCTGGAGTTGATAGTAAGTAGTAACACCAGTGTATGCATTAGTAATGCTAATGTATGCAGGGGAAATTTCATTTGTGTTTTGTGAAACAAGTGGATCCAGAAATTTGGTGGTTTATTTATGCCAGAGAAGAGGCTTAGGTAACATGATACATCCTTTTTTTTTGCAGATGACAGAAATGGAGATCTCTCGGGCAGCAGCAGAAAGAAGCTTGAGGGAACACATGGGCAATGTGGTGGAGGCTCTTATTGCCCTTACCAACTGATAATGTTCTTTCTTAGATGTCTTCTGGATTAACTTATTGCAATAAAGGTTTTTTTTTTTCTCTTGGTTTTGTCATCTTGGAACAAGTGCACTATGTATTCTATTGTGTGGGGAGTCTATGTGTCAGATGCCTCTCACAACCTTCTTCAGATCTCAAATATACATTAAAATATAAATGATTAAAAATGATTTTTTAAAAAAATTTATTCAATTGTGCGTGTGTATGTGTGTGCGTGCGGGTGTGTGTATGTGTATAGAACCACGGACCGCCTCCTCCTTGTTTACTCTGCCCGGGGATTCGCAGACTCCGCCCTACCAGGACCAGAAACGCAGGCCACCCCGCTTCCGCCCAGCGTTCTATACGTGGGGTCTAGGATCTGAACTCAGATCTTCCGCTTGCAAGGCAGAGGCTTAACCCCTGAGCCACCTCTCCAGCCCCGATTTTTTTTTTTTCTTGAGACGGTATTGCTGTGTAGCCCAGGCTAGCTTGGAACTTGTGATCCTTCTGTCTTAAGTTTCCCTGAGTGTTGGGATTGCAAGTAGAAGAGGGTATGTGTGCCTGTGGAGGACCAAGGGTGACTTCAGGAATTACCTTGGATTGTTTTACCTCTTTTTTTTCTTGGATCTAGGATTTTCAAAGCTTAGTTCTCTAGGGCAGGAAGTGCAGGTCGCTATCACTTCCATTTGGTGTTTTTACATGGATTCTGGGATCTGAACTCAGGTCTTGCCTTCATGGCAAAAATTTAACCTGTGCCATCTCCAGCCTCACTTCTTTTAAAAGATTTGAGATATAACAGGTATATGTGTATAGGTTGGATAACTTTCCTTCCACCTGTGGGCTCCAGGGATTGAATTCAGGTTGCCAAAAGTTTGCAGGTAGGTACCTTTACCCACTGAACCATCTTGCAGTTTTTCTTCCTCCTCCCCCTTCCCCTGGCCTTTTTTTCTTTTTTAAATACAGGGTTTTACTGTGTTGCCCAAGTTGGCTTTGAACTTGTCTCAAATATTGAAGTGCTTCAGCCTCTCAAATACCTTGGAATACAGGTGTGTGTCACCACACTTGGCCAACTCCAGTCTTCTCAGTTTATGCAATTAAGAAAAGTTCCACTAGTAAGATTTTATTCCTTACAACCACTAGCACTCTTGGTACTGCTATGTGCATTATGGTTACACAATAGATTTTAAAAGAAAAGTAAATTTAATTGGTATTGACTTTAATTCCTACTCAGGACACTGGTCCATCCTCCCTACATGAGTTGGATGATGAAGATATAGGTAGGTACTTGGATTCAATGAAACATGCCTCTTCCCATTTTTTAAAATAGGTGGTATTTTATTTTACTTAGAAAAGTTGACTCAATCCAAAAAATGCAAAAACAGGTTACAATGAGTTTACATTTCCTGATATACTACTCCCAACTCTAAGGTACAAGTAACACATTATATGCCCACATTTCTAACTCAAGCTAAGGAGCTGAAAAGAAACTCAAAATGGTCCCAAACTTAGAACAGTCCCAAGTCAATATGGGAACCTTAATTGAGAAATCTAATAATTCTCAGACAGTTTTAAGTGGGAAGTTTCTAACAGTACCTGGTTAGTGCTTTCCTGTAGGTTTCTCAATATGAGTCCAAACCTCTCACAAAGCACCTCAAGCACAAGTTATGGCAGCAAGTCCAGAAGGCTTTGTACTGGAACTATGTTAATAATGGTAAAAGAAACTTGAAGACCAGATGATGAGACTCCCCTCATGTCCCACAGTTAGAGTCCTAAGTAGTTTTCCGCTTCTTGGCAGATGGTCTTTCAAATACATCACGGACCCCAGCTGCTTTTTGTTTAAAGAACTTTGTGTTTTGCGCACTCTCTTGGCCCCATGCAGAGTCGAAGGAAGTGGTATCTTGATCCACAAGGTGGGTATATTTGGTACGACCAGAACGTCCAAAATTCTTGACCTGAAGGAAGGATGGATGATGTTATATCACCAAATACACCATATCTTTGCCTTCAATATATTTATTGTTTTTCTATTATTGAGTCCCCATACCTGCATGACTTTAGGAAGAATGGTTTTGTTGAAATGATCCTCAAGGGTAGGAGCACTGAAATCTCTCTTATATACTTCTTCATCCTCATCCTGTAGAAAAGAATCCTATCAGTCTTTTGTTTTTTATTTCCCAAATACTCAAATGCAACAACAAAGAGCACAAAGGAAGTTGAGTTATTGAGTCTTAAAGAATATACATCTAGCCAAGGAGCTGATATTTCTCCTGTTACATCACTTCTCCAGTCCAGTTACTATAAAATTCATCACCTTTCTTGCTTTCCTTGTTTTTGGGAATCATTACTGGTATTAATTCAAATAATTTAGAAGCCCATGTCAACTTACAGAGTTAAATGACTATATTTTAAAAACGTTTCATATTTTTGTGTGCATGCATGCATGTGTCTATGTATGTTATGTATATATGTATGTGTGTAGAAGGGGCACTGTGTGTCCCTGTGGAGGCCCAAAGGTGAATTTGGGAATCATCCTGAATTGCTTCTACCTCCTTTTTCCTTCATTCTGGGATTTCCCAGGCTTTGCCTTTCTAGAGCCAGAGATGCAGGCCGCTGACATTTTTCCCGTGTGATCTGGTATCTGAACTCAGGTCCTTCTGCTTATGAGGCAGAGTCTTAATCCCTAAGCCATCTCTCTGGCTCATGAATGCTATTTTAATCTTGGTCTTTATATGAAGAACACAATAATTAGCCAAGTTTTTGATAATTAGACTCACTATCTGCCAGCTTAATGAAGAAAGGACACGCAAGTGAATTATTAAATGAGCTATTATTTCAGAGTTTGGTTTTCATGTAAACAAAACTCACTTGGATATGGAATATTCCATAAGCAATTTTGGGAACCTAATTAGCTGAACATATAGATCACAGTTTTATTTTCTCAATTATATTATACCACTTCCTGTTGCTGAGAGCTGAGACGAAAACAAAAAACAGCTGTTGGTTATTCGAACTACACGTTACTAACACTTTCCCTAGATTTATATTCATCAATGTAAAAAGTGCATGTGAGGCTTGACTAACAGCAACCTTCTAGGACAGTTTATTTTCAATCTAGGAAAAAGAACTGATTTGGCCTGTGGGCAGCATGACAATTATGAATGTGGTCAAAATTGTAAAGTCTTTAAAACATTATGAGAATTTTTTCTGGCATTTTTTTTTTGGGAAGGGTAACTCGACTGAATAGTTTTTGAGCATTAATTTTGCAGGTAATAATGGCTTTTTGCAATATCAAATGGTTAGATATACTCGTAAGTTATTCCTACTGTCCAATTTTCTAAGTCCCTTTACTTACCATGAAGAAGGCACCCCGATGATAGTATTTCTGTAAAAATTTGTATTTGCCCTTAACAGCTTTGTTGGTAATGACTTTGCCATTTGCTCGAAGCTCAGCCCGCCTTTCTTCCTCAGTAAGGTTTCGCATGCGTTCAATTTCTGCTTTCTCCTTTTCAAGCCTATCCAGAGAACAAAGTCATTAGTATTTTTCCTTCAGAAAAGCTTCAGAAAGACCCAGATATCTGAAAAAAGCAGTCCATTTCCTTTCAGCTATTCTTCACCTTTAAAATTTTGTTTCATTTGTGCATTCATTCATAGGTATTACTACGTAGCTCAAGCCCACCTGGAACTCTTGGCCCTGATGTTTCAACTTCCCAGTTATTAAGATTATAAACAGGATCATGCAACTAAACCCAGCTAGCTGGCATATTTAATTCTAGTCATTGCTTGTTAGAAGTTAAAATCAAGAGTCCAATAAAAAACTCCAGCACTGTTTACCAGACACAATATTACAAAGTTTCAAAAGTTAATTCTACTTAGCTTTTCTGAGGTTTAGACGTATTATTGGAGTTTGATTTTGCAATAGTGCTAATTATCCTTGCTTAAAAGTTTCTTGGCTTTTAAAATAAGTGAATATAAAATAACTATAAGATTTAGTTGCTATTTCTTTATGTAAGTGTACCCTAATCATGTATTTATTTATTTCTTTTTTAAAATTAATTAATTAATTAATTAATATTATTTATTCAATTGTGTGTGTGTGTGTGTGCGCGTGTAGAACCACAGGCAAATTCGGGAACCACCATGGACGCCTCCACCTCCTCCTTGTTTACTCTGCCCGGGGATTCACAGGCTCCGCCCTACCAGGACCAGAAGCGCAGGCCGCCCCTGCTTCCGCCTGGTGTCTATGTGTGGGATCTGGGATCCAAACTCAGGACCTTCCGCCTGCAAGGCGGAGGCTTAACCCCTGAGCCACCTCTCCAGCCCCTCCACCTAGCATTTTTATGTGGGACTTGGGATCCGAAATCAGGACCTTTTGCTTTCGAGGCAGAGTCTTAACCCCTGAGACATCTCTGCAGCCCCCCCCTTAAAAAAAAGTTATTGTGTGTGCTTTGATGTTTATGTGTATGTGTATGTATTTCATGAAGCATCACGGAGCACGTGTAGAAGTCAGGGGACAACTCTGTGGAAAACTAAGGAGGCAGCATCCTTACAGATAAACTCTGCCTTGATTTCACCCCAACAAGAGAAGCATTCCACCTGCAGGAAACTCACTGAGAAGCAAGAATCTTAAAGAAACCAAGAATGGAACTCTAGTAAGTAATGAGCTTCAGAGTCACCCTGTTAGAAATTACTCACGCTTCTCGGTCTTCTCTGTCCCTTTTGATTCTTTTTAGCTCTCGGACTTTCCATGCTTCATATTCTTCTTCATCATTTTCATCGTCAGTATTGAGAGCGTCCAATGCTGCCAGGGATCGCTTGTTCTCCTCCAATTCTTTTTTGGTCTCCTCTTCTACAATCTGAGTAAAAAGAACAATTCAGCTATATAGGATTTCTGTCTCCCAGGCCAACTTAACACTAACCCTTGTACTGATCTTCAAAATCACTTCCAGTACCTTTAGTGTATACTTGCGTCTTTCCTCGGCCATTCGTTTTGCTTCCTGTTCCAGTTCTTTCTGTTTCAATGCTTCAGCTTCACGTTCTTGAACTGTCACTCGGTCCTTCCTGTGTTACAGAGGTTGTGTTAATTGCCTTGTCTTTAGAGTGGAACTTGGTCTCTCTACATCTAATCCCAGCCAAATCAGATGAAGCCAAACAACTGCTGGCTCTATTGTTATAAGCCATCTGAGACTATTTTTTTTTTAAACACTGGGAGTAAAACAACGGCCTAGTAGATCCTAGGCAAGCTTATTTCTGGCCTTTTTTTTCACTTTTCTTAAATTTAAAAAAAAAAATTGTTTTTTTCTGGGACTGGATCTTGTTATGAAGCCTATGCTGGCTTCAGACTCTTAGCAATTTTGACTTAAATCTCCTAGCGTGTTAGCAAATACCACTATCTCTGACAAGGAAAGTACTTATCAACTGAGCCCCAAACATAGCAGCTATTTTCCACTCCCCTTGGTACTGGTGATTGATCCCAGGGTCTGGTGCCTATTAAGCAAGCACTCTACCACTGAACCACCCTCAGGCCTTTCTGTATTTTTTAGTCATTATTTGCTTTTTTGAGACCTAGGCCTGGTTAATTCCATTTCTTATTTGTTGTTTTGAGACAGGGCCTCCTATAGCCCAGGCAGGCCTTGCAACAGGCACTCTACCAACAAATCCATCCCCTCAGCACCCCAGGTAAGACCTGAAGTTGCTATGTAGCTGAGGCTGGCCTTGAACAATGGATATTTGAGGAAGTACCTCCTGTTTCCACCTCCAAAATACTGGGATTAGAGGTACATACCACCATGTCCAACTTCATCTCAGAGTTTTAGAGCACCAAAATTCCATTTATCTTTGGTAACTGCCTATAATGATACAGGTGCATTCATTATAAGTAGGAAAGTTTGTAGCCATTAGGAAAGAAACAAAAATTTGTTCTTCAAGCTTGATTTTGGGCTGAAAAAATACAATTTTGCTTGGGGATGTAGTTCAGTGGGGCAGTGCTTTCCTAGCATGTGAATGGGTTTTATTCCTAGCAGCACAAAAATGAAACAAAAAAAATCCCAGCACTTAGGAGGCTACAGCAAGAGGACTGCAAGTCTGAGGCCAGC
Source organism: Typhlomys cinereus (assembly GCA_023101885.1). Classification (NCBI taxonomy): domain Eukaryota; kingdom Metazoa; phylum Chordata; class Mammalia; order Rodentia; family Platacanthomyidae; genus Typhlomys; species Typhlomys cinereus. The sequence goes on along the minus strand of JALPQD010000068.1, from coordinate 7,103,362 downwards.
CTTGAGTCTCACAGTGAGTTTCAGGCCACCTTGGGCTACATAACAGGAACCTGCCTCAAAAACCAATGTATATAACAAAATGGAAACCTTAGACTTAGTGCTTTGTAAACTGGAAAGGTATGAAAATAAGCTTTCTTCAGCATCTATGTTTAAGGGCTAAAGTGCACTGGGCAGAATTTCACTTGATGCTTACGTTTCAGAAGAATATGAAATAGAAAAGAGGTTTTTTTTTACTGCCAGACCTGAAAAGTAATTATATGGATTCTGATTTGGTTTAAAACTTTCTTCCTCTCTTTCCCTTTTTTTGTTTTTCAGCACTGGGGACTGAACCTAGGTCTTGGTACATGGTAAGCAAATAGTCTATCAGTGAGTTATATTTGTGTAGTTTTTGAGACAGGGTTTCTAAGTTATCTGACTTATTCTTGAATTTATTCTGTAACTTAGGAGGACCCTAAGCCTCAGCCAACTAAACAGATGATTCTAGGCCTTGGCTAGCAGGTCTAGGTAGATACTTACTTTTAAATTTTACTTTAAGTATTTTATGAGAGAGACAGAGAGAAAATACATATATGCCATAGCATATAGGTGGAGGTCAGAAGACAACTTTCAGAAGTTTCCTCCATCCACCATGTGGGGCTTCTGAGGACTGAATTCAGGTCGACATACTTGCAAGCAGGCATCCTACTGGCTGAGCTATCTCACCACCCAATACTTACTTTCGAATGAAGACAGGCTTAAGGCGAGGTTCCATCTCATCTTCACTGTCTGTATATTCCTCATACTCAGACTCTGATTCTGACTCCTCTCCAGAACGTCCTTCATCTTCTACCTCCATGACTTCCATTTCTTCGTTTTTCCTCTCCTGTGCTCGTTGCCGCATCATGCCTCTGCGCCGCTCTATTTCCTACAGGACATACACCTACGCATTATTTGAATGGTCTAGAGTTGAAGATGGCTTTTCATTTGTTTGTTTTTTGTGCTGAGGATCGAACCCAGAACTCTGCACATATTTTCTCCAAGTTCTACTATTGAGCTACACCTTCAGCCCCTAGGACTCCTTCATTTTCCCTTCTACCAACAAACTGGTAAGTAAGTGTAAATAGTATGATTTCATTTTCAACCTTATTTCCAACAAACTGAAAACATAATCATAATTCTACCAAAAGCAGCAATTTTGTGCCTTTATGGCTTCACAAATGAACACTAGCCTCATTTTTCTTGTATCTGGGAAAAGATCTCCCATTTTCCTTTAACATACCTCATCATCAATTTCTTCTTCTTCTTCTTCACTGCTATCTTCTCGTTCAACGCGCCAAGCATCTCCTTCTACTTCTGAGTCACTTTCTCCAACCACTTCAGGTTCTACTATTTTTCGATGTCGAGCCAATCTGAAAAACAGGATCAGACATACAGGCTGCTGCCGTTTCTGCCTGGTGTTTTTTACGTGGGACCTGGGATCTGAACTCAGGACCTTCTGCTGTGAGACAGAGTCTTAACCCCTGAGCCATTTCTCTAGCCCCAAACTTTATATTTCTATGCTAAACAGACTTCTTTCAACAAACTAATAAATGTTTTCTGTGATCTCAATTAGTCAATTAGAGTCTTTAGGCCATAAGGGACCTACTGTTTGATTAACCTCCTCTTCTTGACTGTAACTTTGATAAAGTCAATTTCCTAACCCCCTGTTGCTTAAGTTTCCTCACTGTAGCAGGGATAGTAGTACCTGTCTCTTAAAATTATTGTAAATATTTAAGCATTAGTAAGTGTAGTCTACTTGGAACATTGTATATGATACACTGTAAGTACTACTCAGGTATTACTATTGTCACTGTTTTTATTAATTACCCAGTAGAAGTTTGAGTCCAGGGAAACAACTCGTCATTACCTTTCTTCCACATCTTCGCTAATACGGTTCTGTAAACGACGTAGTCGGGGGTCACTAGAGGAGTCTTCCTCTTGCTCTTCAGGCTCTGCTTCTTGTTCTTTGGCTTTCTTAATGAACTGAAATTCTTCATCCTCTTCATCTGAGGACTCCATAGGAGCATAGTCTGGCCTTTTTCCGGACACATAGCGCTTTACTTTCACTTTTTCCATAGAAATCTCACCTGGGGAAGAAAGATAATTTATTATGTTTCAGTATCTCTTTCTTTCCAACCCTTGTCCTTTACAGGTACAGATCTCTATTCCTGATATAACTCAGTGGTAGAGTGCATCCCTAGTATGCTGGAGGCTCTGGGTTCAATCTCTAGTACCCATACTATTAAAAAAAAGTTTTAGAAATGGTGATCCTAATGTTTTTAGACTTCTTTCTTCTTCTTCATGAATGTCTGTGTGTTTCTGTGTACATCAGAGGACACTATGTATGCTCATGGTGATTTCAGCAAGTAATACTGGATTGCTCTATCTCCTTTTTGCTTTGCTCTGGAGTTTCCCAGACTATCTTCTAGGGCTGGAAGTGCAGGCAGCAGCCATTTTTGCCTGGCATTTTTTTTTTAAACTTCATTTATTTATTCATTTATCTTGTGTGTAGTGTGTGTACTGTGTGTCCCTGTGGAGAACTAAAGGTGACTTCGGGAATCATCCTGGATTGGTTTTACCTCCTTTCTGCTTCACTCTGTGATTTCCCAGGCTCTGCCACTTCTCCCTGGCATTTTTATGTGGGACTGGGATCTGAACTCAGAACTTTTTGCTTGTGAGGCAGAGTCTTAACCCCTGAGCCATCTTGCCAGCCCATGCCTGGCATTTTTATGTGGGATCCAGAATCCAAACTCAGAGGCTTAATCCCTTAGCCATCTCTCTAGCCCCCGATTCTAATGTTTTAATAAATGTTAGTTTATTAAATACTTATTTAATAGTTATTTAAATACAGTTAAAAATCTCGGGCTGGAGAGGTGGCTCAGGGATTAAGCCTCCGCCTTGTAGGTGGAAGGTCCTGAGTTCGGATCCCAGATCCCAAGTATAGACGCCAGGCGGAAGCAGGGGCGGCCTGCACTTCTGGTCCTGGTAGGGCGGAGCCTGTGAATCCCGGGGCAGAAGGAGGTGGAAGCATCCATGGTGGTTCGCGAATTCGTCCGTGGTTCTACATACACACAGACACACACACACACATGCGCACAGTTGAATAAATAATAATAAAAATTAAAAAAAAATCTGTCATTATCAGTAATCAGAGAAATGCAAATTAAAATAATGAGGTACTATTTACCACCCATTAGATTGGACAAAAAATTTTTGAAAATATGATATAACCAAGTACATGGTTACACTAGAAATATAAATTCTAAGAGCAACTGGCACAGATAATAAACTTGATGATGGGCTGGAGAGGTGGCTCAGGGATTAAGCCTCTGGCTTGCAGGCAGAAGGTCCCGAGTTCGGATCCTAGCCCCACGTATAGACACCCGGCAGAAGCAAGGGCGGCCTGCGCTTAGGGTCCCGGTAGGGCGGAGCCTGTGAATCCCGGGGCAGAGTAAACAAGGAGAAGGTGGAGGAGGTCCATGGTGGTTCCCGAATTCACCTGTAGGTTCTACACACACACACACATGCGCACATGCACAGTTGAATAAACAGTAAAAAAATTAAAATAAACTTGATGATGAATTTCTATGAGTCTATACTAAAGAATCTTATAAGTGTATCAAACAGGTACACCTAAGAATGATAACTTCAGCACTTCTGCAATAAAGGGGAAAAATACCACAGCAACAATTGTCAGTCAGTGGGGAATAAATATAGTAATTTTATAATGTAATGCACAAGTAATTAAAATAAATGAACTGTATAAAAATGAATTAGATGATATGTATCCAATGGATAATTCTCAAAAGTCATGTTGTTACCACAGAAAATGAGAGGATGAGGGAATTTAAATACAGGGAACCTTCTGCTTGCGAGACAGAGTCCTAACCCTGAGCCATCTCTCCACCCCTTTCTTTCATTTTTTTTTTTTTTTTAAAGAAAAGTTGTAGAAACAGAACAGGTAGTACAATAGTACAGAACTGGATTCAATCCTAAGTACCACAAAATAAATAAAATTAAGTAAATGAGGAAAACAAAAAAAGGCAACTTGTAGGGGCTGGAGAGATAGCTCAGTGGGAAAGATGTTTGCTTGCAAACCTAGAGACTTGACAATTTCCTTCCACATGGTGGAAGGAGAGAACTGACTTCATCTGACTTCTATCTATGCACCATGAATACCTTTCCTTTTTCTCATTAATTTCTTTATTTTACTTATTTAGTGTGTGTGTGTGTATGTGTGTGTGTGTGTGTGTGTGTGTGTGTGTGTGTGTGTGTGTGTATCAGAGGGCTCTGTGATTCCCTGTGGAAGAGCAAAGGTGACTTTGGGAATCACCCTGGATTGCTTCTGTCTTGCTTTGATCTTGGATTTCCTAGGCTCTGCCCACCAGGCGGATCTGGGATTGAATTTCAGGACCTTCTTTTTTTTTTAAATTTTATTATTTATTCAGTTGTGCATGCGTGCGTGTGTGTGTGTGCGTGTGTGTCTATGTAGAACCACAGGCAAATTCGGGAACCACCATGGACGGGCATCTGTATGTGGGGTCTAGGATCCGAACTCAGGACCTTCCGCCTGCAAGGCACAGGCTTAACCCCTGAGCCACCTCTCCAGCCCCGAATTTCAGGACCTTCTGCTTGTGAGACAGAGTCCTAACTCTGAGCCATTTCTCCACCCCTTTTCTTTCTTTCTTTTTTTTTTTAAAGAAAAGTTGTAGAAACAGAGACACAGTATAAAGATCAGATATTCTTTCCAACAGTTTTACTGACAAAGACTCTGGATCTATTCTCCAAACATAGACATTCATTGAATTCTTATTGGTTGTTTATGGAGCAAATTAAATGCCATCTTTTTTCGGAACTTTCCTGGGTTGGGAATGGGTTGAAGCTTAGTGGTACAACATTTGCCTGTCATTGGCACCCAAGAGGGAAAAAGCTTTCCTTATGAACTCAATCTGATCATCCGTCCCCTGCTTGGGTGTGTTAGAAAAAAAGAGAAGAAAGAAAGACAGCACACGAACTGAGAAGACTGACCTGAAGCCTATGACCCAATCCTGCAAGTTCCAAACCCACCAGGAGCCCACCAAGACAAATAGGGCTCCTCTACCAGTTCCCTTTCAATGGGGAGCCTTAAGAATGGTGTAACACCTTGACTCCTTCCTTTTTTAGGTCCACTAACGGCTACCCGTTTTATCCTCCTAACCCCCTGACTCCTCCACTGCAGGACTGAATGGGAGACAGCACATCCCAAACATTCAATCTTCTTCCAACATATTATATCCTTTCAACAACCTTCACATACCCCTCACCAGCACGAAACAGTTTAGAAAGATTCATCACTGTGTCTCCCCATTTCCCAGTTTCTCCCAATCCTACCCACTTTTTCCCTTTTTATCTATCTAGAGTCTGATTTTGATCGATCCGGAAACTAGACCTCAAAACCAGAGACTCTACTTGATAGAGCTGAGATCGGAAACAGGCGGAAGACCCCATCAAAAATGTTAATAGGCTCTGATAAGGAAAACAGACAACTGGGACAGATCCCCAGTTATTTTGAGACAGAACAGAACCAATGGTCAAACCTAAATGCCTCCCCCCTGCACTTCAACTCAGTAGTAATTTCATCTCATGGGGAAATTGCTGCTCCCTCGCTGGCGTTTTGGAGATGCTCCCCAAACAAACTAGTCTTCATGAATGAAGCTTGGATTCCTGCTCTATGCTACTTCCGCCCCTCCCCCCTTTCTTCTCCCCTCTTTAGGGTCGGGGCACTGTCTCCTGCAACTTTGTGTTCAATAAATGAAATCACCGCGCTATTTGAACAGGTTTTAAAAAGTTGGAAGACGTTCCTACGTCAAGGAGGTTACGGGCTTGTGCCCTAGTGGCCGAAGAGATGTAAATAACTTACTGATTGGGTTTTAAAAAGAGCAATAACAAGATGTCATGGCTGACAAGACAAGCTCCTGCAAGCATTTGTAAACATTCATCGACGGCCTGTGAAGGCCGGGGCAGGGGCGTGCTCGTTGCACGAGAGCGAACCGGCCCACAGGAACGGATCCGGTACACCGGGTCCTCTCCACCTCCAGGCGACGCGCCTGCGGGTGAAGTGGGTGCGAGGGTGGAAGGAATCGGGATCTGCAGGGCCCGCGGACTGCTGTGGCCGGCCTAAGGCGGTCTGCAGTGTTCGGAGGCTCAAAGGGGTTCGCGCCTACAGCACAGGGGGTGGGTTACAGTTACCTTTCTCATTGCGAACCGGGACGGCTCCGGCCGTGGACTGAATGGGCGGCTGCTTCATGAGCGCGCTCGGGACCGACATCTTGGCGCGAGCAGGGAGACCTCCAAAACTTGACCGATTCCAAGCGGCGGCGACCGACAAGTAAGCGTAGCACCGCTTCCCAGCGAGGTCCGACCGACACTGGCGCGACTGACAGGAACGACTTACGATCCGACTAGAGAAACCGGAAGTGACGGAGGATTGTGGGATTTTTGGAGGACCAATGAGGGCCGGCCCCGGCGCGGGCGGGGTTGTATTCCGCGCATGCTCATTGCCAACCTTCCTCCTGCGCTGTCAATCTCAGGATGGGAGGTTCCTGGGCGGGCGGTCCTTCCTTTGGGCTTCGAGAAAGCGCGGGAAACGTTTGAATGAAAGATTTTCCTTTCCTTTTCTTTTCCTTTTTAGGCCGTGGAATTAGCGAGGGACTGCTTGTGTATATTATTGAAGACTTAGAAGAATTTAAGACTTTAAGCCGGGCGTGGTGGTTTACACCTGAAATCCCAACATTTGGGAGGCTGAGACAGGAGGATTATTCCTAGTTTGAGATCAGTCTGGATTTCGCTAACGTTGAGACCCTGCTTTAAAACAAACAGAACACAAACCATTAAACACTAAAGCCCCAGGCACCAATATATCAAGGTTTTTTTCAGTTTCTGAAAAACGCTATTAAATCTATTCTTGGTTGGAAGATATTTGTTTATAGATATTTGTAATTAGAACTTTTGCAGGGCTGAAACGAATATGGCATATTGTTAAAGACCTGCGCCGTTAAGAAGCCTGGATTTCACTTAGGAAGTCTTTCAGAAGGATTACAATTTCCTTTTTCTTTATTTTGCGCGCGAGCGTGTGTGTGTGTGTGTGTGTGTGTGTGTGTGTGTGTGTGTGTGTGCGCGCGCGCGCATGCAGTGTATATCCCTATGGAAGATCAAAGGTGACTTGGGGAATTTTTCTGGATTGTTCAACTCCATGTTTTGCTTGGCGCTAGGGTTTCCCAGGCTTCGCCCACCAGGGCCGGAAATGCAGGCCGCTGCCATTTCCACTTGTTTTTTATGTGGCACGTGGGATTCGAATTGAGGACCTACCTGCGAGACAGAGCCTTAATCCCTGAACCATCTCTCCAGCCCCCTCTTTATTAATATTTTTTTTTTTATTCTTCGGAGACTTACTTGAACTTATACTTACGTATGCTTCGGTGACTTACCGGAAAGTGACGCTGGTTTGGACTTCACTGTTTATCTAGTCTGACCTAACTAGTCGCACTCCAGTCTCAGGTCTTCCTCGCAGTGGGATTAACATCCAGCTACAACAGTTTCCCAGAACATCAGATCTTTTTTGCTGTTTGTACAGAAAATTTCTAACAGTTTTTTAAAAAAGTGATTGAAATTGAACCTATTTTATTGTGTTGAGAGACAAGCAACAAAATCCTGAAGTGTAGAAATGCTAAGATGTGTAGGAGACACGATGAAATATTTGCTTTAATCAGCTATTTGATTTAAGTAGTAAGGAAAACTCTGGGAATACTAGGTTATGGCAGATCTTAAAGTTACTATTAATATGATTGAAAATTGTTTCATCTGTGTTCTAAATTTATACATTGGGCCAGAAGAATAAAGGATATTGGCAAGTTACAAAGAACAGTGAGGGAATTCAATTATTGAATCAAGACAGCAATTTGGGATTAGAAAGAACTGTAGAAGGCAAGGGCAGACAGTTTTCTTTTTTCTAAACCCTTTTTTCAATTTTGAGAGGGACTCAGTGTTACCCAGGTAGATTTCCAACTTCTAGAGTCAAGGAATTGTCTTGCTTCAGCTTTTGAAGTGACTGGAACTACACATAGGTGTACTACTCCATCGGGCTTAGAATTTTATATTATGAATTCAACTCAAAATTTTAGGTTGCGAACAAGAGAGAAAGGGCTTATGGAAATGCCACTGGGTCCTTTTATGTCATCCGAGAGGAGGACCCAGTGGAGAGTTAGGCGTACACAATAAAGGACTCTCTGGGAATTGGGGGGGAGGCACTGGGGGATGGGGAGGGAGAGGAGGGAGAGGAGGGGGTTCGGAGGGAGGAGGGAGAGAGGGAACTGGTCTACCTATTAAGTTTGTATGAGTGGAAATAATAATAAAAAAAGAAAAAAAATCACAACTATCTAGGAATTAAATTTTAAAATGTATAATTAAATTTTTAATAAAAAATATTAAAAAAAATTTTAGGTTGCTGTACTGGAGGTGTAGCTTGACAGTAGGGTGCTTGCCTAGTCTAAGCAGAGCCCACAGTGTAATTCCCAGCAAGGGTGGGGAAGACCAGAGGTAGTAAATCTGATATTGTTTTAGTTTACGGCAAACCAGAGAATACAGGAAATAGTTCTGGTTATATGAAAAATTGAAATCTTATTTGGTGATACCAGAACATTTTTTTGAGGCTTTTTTTTCTTGTGTCTGTAGATGTGTGTGTGTGTGTGTGTGTGTGTGTGTGTGTGTGTGTGTAGAAGAGGATACAGTATATGCCTGTGGCAGTCCAAGGGTGACTTCTGGAATTGCCCTGGTTGCTCTCTGCTATTATTTTGCTTTGGATTTTTTCAGGCTCTGCCCTCCAGAACTGAAAGTACTGGCCTCACCATTTCTACCGGCCTTAGGTGGCCCCTGAATTCAGGTCCTTTTGCTTGAGAAGCAAAAGCTTAACCCTGGAGCCAGTTGGGATGACAACTTATTGATTCTCCTGCCTCACAAGCCATGGGGTTATATGCCTGTGCCAACATGCCTGTTATGCTCAGTTGTTTATTATAAATTTAAAAAATTACATTAATAAGCCACATTTTCTGGTGGTGGAATTGTAAGGGAGCGAGTCAAGGTAAAGACTGCAAGTTGATTTTGTGTGTGTGGAGGCCAATCACCTTGCTTTTGAGACAGGACCTGCTGATTAGGAAAGGCTGTCAGGTGGAGGAGCTTCACTGGTCTGCCGGTTTTTACCTGCCCAGCGCTAGGATTCCAAGCCCACCTTTTCTATGTCGATTCTTGGGATGAAACTCAGGTCCTCACGCTTGTGGCAACGCAACCATCTTTCTAGCCACTATTTGTTGATTTTTTATGTTCCTTCCTTTATCTTGAATTACTTAGTTTTCCAGGCCCACGCTGCAAAACTGGTTTTTCCCAAATGGAGGAACCAGCGTTTTTCAAACAAGATCTTGGAACCACCACTATTAAAATGATCGGGTCCAATGTAAAAGTGTTGATTTAGATCCCTGGACTCGGGAGGCTGAGGCAGGTGGATCAGGAGTTCAAGGCTAGCTAGGATTACGTAGACAGACGCTATCAAAGAAGAGAGAGAGAAAAAAAAGGAAACTGGTTGTAGGAGGTCCTGGGATGTCTCGCACTCTGGCTGTGCCTCTAGGACTTCGACGCTCCTCCCCCCCAGCACCGCCCCTCCACCACCAACCCCTCTTCCAGTGCCACCCGGTCTCCTAGCACCGTCCCTCCCTAATACCGCCCCCTCCCTAATACCGCCCCCTCCCTAATACCGCCCCCTCCCTAATACCGCCCCCTCCCTATACCGCCCCCTCCCTAATACCGCTCCCTCCACAGCACCGTCCCTCCCTAATACCGCCCCCTCCCTAGCCCCGCCCCCTCCCTAGTACCGCCCCCTCCCTAATACCGCCCCGTCCCTAGCACCGCCCCCTCCCTAATACCGCTCTCCCACAGCACCGTCCCTCCCTAATACCGCCCTCTCCTTAGCACCGCCCCCTCCCTAGCCCCGTCCCCTCCCTAGCCCCGCCCCTCCCTAGCCCCGCCCCCTCCCGTGGCGCCTGAGTTTTGGCGGGAAGGTATCAGCGGCTCAGCAGCGGCAAGATGTCGCGGTCCCTTGCGGAGGCCGAGGAAAAGGCGGGCTCCAAACAGAGTGTCCAGAGGAAGGTGAGCAGAGAGGACGTTTTTCCGTGTGCGCCCCACGTGCCTGCAGGAGGGACCTGCCGGGCACCTGGCTCCCGAGACCAGCTGGGATTCCTGCTTCCCCCTCCCGCGTTATTTTTTAAGCGGGAAGTTGGCTTCTTAGGACAGCTCTAGCAACGAAGGCGGCCTCCGACCCGGCGCCGGCCCCCCTTTGCGCCGCGCGCCTGTTTTCGCGAGTTGACAGCTTTAAACCTTTACACTAATCCAGAGCCCCTAGAGCGGAGTCAGTCATTTCCATTCAGGCTAATGAGACCGGAGAGGAGGAGGACGCTTCCGTACCCGCCGTTAGTTGAAATTATGTGGTTATTGTGAACTAGGAATTGGGTTTATTTACACGGATTTGTTGGGTACTCTTTAAGGAACGCTGTGGGACCTGGGATTCTAATATGCTTTTCCTTTATTCCCCCGAATAGGTGAATGACTATAAAGAGAACGAAAACATTGCCTATGCTTCTCTGAGACCTGTACAGACTACGACTTTAGTAAAGACAGTTAAGGTTTGTCTTTCCCCCTTAATGCTCAGTAATTACAAGCTAGAACAACTTAAGTGGTCCAAATCCCTGCTAGAAAAGAATTCTAACAGGGCAGTGGTATGTAAGAAGACTGAACTAAAGAAAACCCGCCGAAAAGTTTTAACTCCGAAGAAGAAAGCCATGTCTTCCAGCGCAGAAGCCACTCCGCAGAAGTCGTCCTTGGATGTTGCTGTTGAAAGTGCCGCGATGGACCGTGAGAGCGCTGCAGATGCCATGGATCTTGGCATCGATAAGGAGAGCAGTGATGAAGACACCACTGCACCAGACCTGGTAAGAATTTAACTAGTGGTTCGTTCTAATTTTCTTCTGTTTGAAATTTGAAATTCTGAAAGCCAAGGCTACCAAGGAATACCAGAACAATCTAATTTATTTGTTTATTTGTGTGTGTATCAGAGGGCACTCTGTGTACCTGTGCAGGCCCAAGGGTGACTTTGGGAATCATTCTGTATTGCTCTGCCTCCTTACTGCTTTTGTTCTGGAATTTCCCAGGATCTGCCTTCCAGGGCCAGAAGTACAGGCCAACACCATTTCCACCTGATGATTTTAGATGGGATCCAGGATTTGAATTCAGCTCTTTCTGTTTTTGAGGCAGAGACTTAACCCCTGACCCATCTTTCTAGCCCTATTTTATACTTTATTATAAATTCAATTGAGTTCTTATTTTTTGAAAGAGGGTTTTGCTGTGTAATCCAGTTTGGTCCCAAGTCACAGTTCGACCTGCTTCCTAAGTCCTGAGAGAATATAGGTATGTGCCAACATGTCTGGCTGGAAATTTAAAAATTTGATTTATTTGTGTGTGTGTATGTGGATACTGTATATTTCTGTGGAGGCCAAAGGTGACTTTGGGGAATCGTCCTGGATTGTTTCTACCCCCTTTTTGCTTGACTCTGGGATTTGGCAGGCTCTGTCTTCCAGGCCCTCAAGTTCAGGCCAGTGCCATTTCCACCTGGTGTTTTTACATGTGATCTGGGATCCGAACTTAGGTCCTTTTGTTTGTGAGACAGAGAACCATCTCTCCAGCCCTGGAAATTTAATTTTTTGCGTGTTTAGCAAATAACTTTCTTGGATACAATGTGGACTTAATTTTCAGTTTTCTTTTTTTTCTCCTTTTTCTCTCTCTCTTTTTTTAAGTTTGTTGAGTATATTCTTGAGTTTACTGATCCTCCATTGCACCTTGTTCACCTTCAGTGTGGTCAGAAGTCATAGGCTTGTGGGACATAATGGTATTTGGACTAGATGCCAGAGTAGAGGAAAAAGAAAACCACCATTAAGTGATTGAATTAGTATATGAATAATATTTCCTTTAACTAGAAGAAGAGGCATGTAATGAGGTAGGAAGATACTTTAGAAAGACTTGTGGTTGGGTGTGGTGGAATACATCTGTAATTCCTGTACTTGGGAAATGCTGAGTTACACAAAGGTGAAGATTTTGATGCCTCAAAACGACAATAGCACCAGCAACAACAAAAAGAAATTAGATATTTAGTTCTTTTGGTTTCTTCTGCCTGCCAGAAATAGTTATGCTCCATTCAAAATGACAGTGTTTATGCAGGTCAAGATAAAAATTATATCATATGACAAAAAGTTGATGGAACTAAGGGAACAGAAAGTGAAACCAAGGAGTACTGGTGAGATCATTCGTGATAGAACACTTGCCTTGCATGCTTGAAGCCCTGGGCTTAATCCCCACTAGCATTCTTGGGTGCACTCACACACACCAAGGAAAGGAAGACAGAATAACTTAACCGTTGTTTCTGCACAATTACATATAACACTGATGCTGTTGGTTTGGGGCTGTACTTTGACAGTTATTGGATTAGATTATTTGTTAGGCCTCTTAGACTAAGAGTTTAGGTATATGGGATTAATATAAAGCAGATTTTTAGTTAGATGCTAACTCTTTTTAAAAAATATTTTATTTATTTATGTGTGTGTGTGTGTGTGTGTGTGTGTGTGTGTGTGTCTATCAGAGGGCACTATGTGTCCCTGTGGAGGACTAAGAATGACTTCTGGAATCATCCTGGATTACTTCTACCTCCTTTTTGCCTCGGTTTGGGATTTCCCAGGCTCCACCCTCCAGGGCCAGAAGTTCAGGCCACTGCTGTTTCTGCCTGGTGTTTTTATGTGGGACCTGGAATCTAAACTCAGGACCTTCTGGCTTGCAAGACAGAGCCTTAACCCCTGAGCAATTCTCTAGCCCAGATGCAAACTCTTTATTGAATGCAGGCAGAAAGAGAAAGGGAACAGGTGTGAGCATGTCATTGCATTAATGTGGAAGTCCCAGGACAACCTTTTGGAAGTCAGTTTTTCCACCATATGGGGATCAAATTCACATTGCTAGGTTTACACTATCTTATACATGCCCTTTTTTATTTTATTTTATTTTTTTTTAACTTTTTAATTATTATTATTATTTCCACTCATACAAACTTAACAGGTACACTGGTCTCCTCTCTCCCTCCACCTCCCTTCGACCCCCCTGCTCCCCCTCCCCTCCCTTCCCATCCTCCAGTGCCTCCCCCCCAATCCTCGGATCATTCTTTAATGTGCATGCCAAACTCTCCTCTGGGTCCTCCTCTCCGATGAGGTGCAAGGACCCAGGAGCATTTCCCAGAACCCTGTCAGTCCCTAGCTTCCAAGGATCCTAGTGCCTTTAGTCCATGGTAGACTTTGTAGGGTCAATAATGTGTTGGACATAGTGCACGTCATGCAAAGTCCTATTATGATTGCTTCGGCCCTAACTTGTGTGGAGAATCTTGCATATCATTACTCCTCCCATCCTTGTGCTCTTACAATCTTACTGCCCCCCTCTTCCGCAAATTTCCTTGAGCTTCAGGATGGGGAGAGATTAGGCTGGCCCAGTTCCAGGTGGTTGATATAGAGTCTCTGATGTTCTGACTTATGGCTTGTTGATTTATTTATTTATTTATTTATTTTTATTTTTTTTTGGTTTTGCTGGTCCTGCAATGCCCTTGGCTCCATCCTGATGGATATTGGATGTCACCCCCTGGCCAGAGATAAAAACCTAGGTCGCCGTGAGTCCTGGCTGGACTCACATGCCCTTTTTTACTTTGTATTTTGAAACAAGATCTCCCACTAAATTGCCCAGTTTGGTTTTTGAAACTTTTGATCCTCTTGCCTTGTCCTCCAGATTAGCTGGGATTATGGTCTAGCATCAGTAGGCTGGACTTATTTTGTTCTTTTTTCGTTGTTTTTTTCCAAATAGTTTTACTTTCCATGCATTCTGAGATTTTAGTTACCCACATGGCCAGTGAGAAGGGTAAAATAGGACCACAGAATATTTTGAGAAAAGCTAAATAGGTAGCATATAACTGATCACAGTACTGGAAGGGAGTATTTCTGGAGGGGTGTGAGTTTGAGGTAGTCTGGGCTTCATTGTGAGATCCTGTCTCAAACTGGCCTCTCTTGTGGAGAAGAAGAAGGTATTTTGTGAAACAGAAAGAGTACATTCACATAACTTTAAAAATTAAAATTAGATTAGAATACTTAAGAATGGATTCATCACAGGGTCTTTGTACATATGTGGTGCTTTTGTTATATGTCATGTAAAGTAACAATCTTTTTGGTGTAACTTTATAGGACGATTTTTCAGGATTGTCACCTTACGAGAGGAAGAGATTGAAGAACATCAGTGAAAATGCAAAATTTTTCGCTTCTCTTCAGTTATCTGAGGTTCGTATGGAGTTTGTAAATAAAATAAAAAAATCCATTCCTTTCGCCATCAGGTCAGTGAGATACTTAGATAATTAGTTTTTATAGTGTCAACTGAGAGAAGGCAAAATTCAGGGCAGTTTTTTTTCTTTAATACACTGCCCCCCCATGTACATGTGTATCAGAGGGTACTGTGTGTCCCAAGGGTGACTTTGGGAATCATCCTGGATTCTTTTTTGCTTCACTCTGGGATTTCCCAGGCTCTGCCTACTGAGGCAGGAAGTGCAGGTGCCTCTGTTTCTGCCTGGCAGTTTTATGTGGGCCCTGGGATCCAAACTTAGGACCTTCTGCTTTCGAGGTAGTCTTAATCCCTGAGCCATCTCTCCAGCTTTTTTTTTCTTTTTTAAAGGCATTTGTATTAGGGATTGAATGTAAGGTCTTGTACATGCAAGACAAGTACTCTACCCCTGAGCTACAGCCTCAGTCTTAGACATAAGGTTTTTATGTTTTAAGACAGTTTTTTTGGTAAGTCAGGTGTGGCAGTGCTGTTTGTAATTGATCCCTGAACTTGAGAGGTACAGGCAAGAAGATTAAAAATTTAAGACTGAGCTAGGGGGATAGTAGTTAAAGCCTTTGCCTCGTAAACAAAAGGACTTCAGTTCAGATACCCAGATTCTACATAAAAAAGCTGGGAAGGTATGGCAGCCAACTGCAGTTCTAGTCCTGGAAGGCAGAGCCTGGAAACCCACAGAGCAAGCTGGCTAGTCAGACCAGTCCTATTGGCATGCTCTGGTTTTAATTAGAGACCCAGGCTCACAACGATAAGGTAGAAGAGTGATCAAAGATGATTCTGCTGTTATCACTCAAGGGCCTCCACAGGTTCCCACCTCAAGTGCACTCATGTATGTACACCTGTATATGCATAAGCCCACCCATATAAGAAACATACATTCACAATGCTCCATACACACATACATACATGAAAAGAAAAAAGCTTAGCAAGATGTTTAAAAAGGGTGGGGGTTGCCTACCCTTCAAGGCACTCCACGTCTGTAATCCATGAGTTCTTTTCCAGCTCCTTTCCCCTCATGGATTCCATGCCTGCTCTCCAGGGCGTTCTTGCCCCTCATGATATTCCACATCTGGAGTCCATGAGTTCCAATCTTTCCTGTAGTAAACTTTGCCTTAATCCTCAAAAAAAGGAGTTCAAGGTTATTCAAGCTACATAATGAGTTTGAAACCAGTTTTGGTTACATTTCCACCTGGCATTTTTTTTTTATTATGTGGGATCTGGGATCCAAAGGCTTAACCCATGAGCCATCTCTTCAGCCCACTTTGTAGTATTTTTATTTATTTTATTTTATTTTGTTTTTCCACTTTTTAGTATTTTTAAAATTATCTTAAAATTATGACTGGCAACTTTCCTTCTGTTTTATGAGCATATAAAATAATGTCATGTTTTGATTCTTTGTCTTGGAGTCAAAGAAATATGGTATGTTTTATTTTTAATTTTTTAAAATTCTAATTTGTGTGTGTGTGTGTGTGTGTATGTGTGTGTGTGTTTAGGTGTGTATCTGTGAGTGTGTGTATAGAGAAGGGCACTGTGTGTACCCAGGAAGACCAATTACTTCGCTCTGGATTTAAATGATTAAATATAGCATTTGCTTTGCTCTGGAGTTTCCCAGGCTCTGTCTTCTAGGTCTGGAAGTACAGGCTGATGCTATTTCTGCCTGGCGTTTTGTCTGAACTCAGGACCTTATGCTTTCTTTTTTTTTTTTAATTTTTAATTTTTATTTATTTATTTATTTAATTTTTAAAAATTATTATTATAGGACCTTGTGCTTTCGAGGCAGAGGTTAACTAACGCCTGAGCCATCTCTCTGGCTCTAATTATTGCTTTAATTAAAAAGTTTTGTTTTGTTTTTTGCTTTTTTTTTTTTTTTTTTTTGAGAAAGGAACTCACTGTGTAGCGGCCTTAAACTAGTGGCCGTTTTTTAAATTTTTTTTATTTGCGTGTGTGTGTGTGTGTGTGTGTGTGTGTGTGTGTGTGTGTATTAGAGGGCACTATGGTCCCTTTGGGAATCACCCTGGATACCTCCTTTTTGCTTAGATGTGGGGTTTCCTAAGCTCCACCTTCCAGGGTCAGAAGTGCAGACTTGCTCACATTTTTGCCTGGCATTTTGGTGAGATCTGGTCTGAACTCAGGTCCTTTTGCTTGCATGGCAAAGTCTTAACTTCTGAACCATCTCTCCAACTCCACTTGTGGCAGTTTTACTACTTCCTGCTCATTGCTGGGATTACAGGTGTATGTCTTCACATCTGATCTTTTTTTTTCTTTTTCCTGTGTTTTTGAGACAGAACCTCATTTTGAAGCCTTATGGACCTAGTACTTGTTATGGAGGTCAGGCTGGGTTCAAATTCACGAGTCCTTACTCATTGTCCTGAGTTCTGGGATTAGAGGCATGTTTCACCAAGACTGGATATTTTTTGACCTAAAAATTATTTATTCACATATATGCACATACCACACATACATATATATTTTTTCTACACATATATATTTAATGATTTTTGAAATGGGAATCATGCTATATATATATATATATCCCAGGCAAGCTATGAACTCAGCCCCCATCTCAGTCTTCTGAGTGTTGGATTATAGAGTCACATGCTTGACTTATTATTTTTAAATTTCTTTTTTCAGTTATTTGGATAAATCCAAGGCTTATGCAAGCTAGGCAGTGCTGTTCATGGCAGCTTTATAATAGCATATTCAATTAAATGCTGTATTTAGTCATTTAACCTCACGAGCAAATTGATTGAAGGTACCAAAATGCCATTATATTGTACAGTGTTATATATAATAATAAAGTTGCCTTATTATTGCTAGTATATTTATCTCTTGTCTACTACTAGAAAAAGCAGGTATCTTATGTTAGAGGTCTTTATTTCCTATGTTATAAAGATTTCCAATGTTAGAAAGATTAATGGTTTATTTTCTAAGTAGACCTGGGTGTAATACCTAATATTTTTACAGGTAAGCAATGCGGTTATATATGCAAATATATATATATATATTGTGTGCTCTTTCAGTCAGCTGCAAGGCTCCGTGAGATGATAAAGAAGAGACCACCTCCTGAATCCAAGAGGTAAAAGATTTGCATGACATTGTATTTTGTGGCAACAGAGTGTCATGTAGCCCACGCTGTTTTACTGATTCAAAGTAAACGAGACTAACGGTGCACTCCTGAATCCTGCTGCCTCCAAGTTCTGGGATTACAGGCATGTGGCACCATGTTCAACCTGCTTTTTTTTTTTTTTTTTTTTTTTTTTGTTAGAAAGGTTAATGGTTATTCTGAAATCACTTATGCTGGGGCGATTCCCCCAGGCACACACTGTGACGGCTCCAGGCCATCGGGCGGCTCCAGGCCGTTGGGGCAGAGAAAGGCGAATATGCTGCAGGCCCTTTACCCCTACCCAAATCCAGGGGACTCCGGGCACAGCAGGGAGTCTGTTAAGGCGACTCCGTCATTCACTCATTCATTCACTCAAACACACAGCTCGTGGCTGTAACAACCTGACCGCCCGCACCTCCGCCTCAGCCCAGAGACTCGGCAACGGATGGGGAGTTTGTCAAAGCAAAATCTCAGTTTATCTCAGTAACAAATCAGCTTATATAGACAAAGACTCAAAGCGTGGGAAACACCAGCCAATTACCTTGATGGTCAGTATAGCACATACTCTGCATAGGTCAGACTAAACATAAATCTATGTTGGCTCTTATAAGCCAATTAGGACTCTCTGTAATGTGAGCAGGGTTACACCTAGGACACCAGCTCCCAGCGCCATCTTTGGTCCATGTGCTAAGCCATGCCCTGCTCACTCCCTCCCAGACTGTTATCTCTGGGTGGGCCCAACAACTTAAATACCAAAATTCTAGCACTCGGTATTTGTAGAGGTAGTAGTATCAAGTGGGTAGGTAGTATGTCAGTAAAGTTTCCCAGTGATGGAGGATCAAAACCAGACTTGGAGTGTGCTGGTCAAGTGTTTCACCACTGAGTTATATGTCCAGTTCTTGGAGTTTTGATTCAGCCACTTTTAGATGTGGTATTCTTTTGTGTATATATATAAATTTTTTTTTCCTATCCTCTCCCCCATCTACAGGCTGAATTTGAATGAACCCAGAGATTTTTTTTTGTTTATTTATTTTGTGTGTATGAGTGTGGGTGTGCATGTGCTGTGGTGTGCATGTAGAATTTATGGACAACTTTTCTGGAGTTGATTTTCTCCTTCTACTTGTTTGCTTATGTGAGCTTCTGGTTGTTTCAACTTTTCATTTCACCATGGAAGTGCTGGGGTTAGGGTTGGAACTACAAATGCCAGCCATCTCATCCAGCTTTTTAAAAAAAATTTATTTATGGGGTTGGAGAGGTGGCTCAGGGGTTAAGCCTCTGCCTTGCAGGCGGAAGGTCCCGAGTTCGGATCCTAGATCCTAGACTCCATGTATAGACGCCGGACAGTCCTGCTTTTCTGGTCCTGGTAGGGTGGAGCCTGTGAATCCTCCCGCAGAGTAAACAAGGAGGAGGTGGAGGTGGTCCATGGTGGTTTCTGTCTGTGGTTCTACACACACACACACACACACACACACACACACACACACACACACGCACAATTGAATAAATAATAAAAAAATTAAAAAAATTTTATTTAGTGTGTGTGTGTGTGTGTGTGTATGTGTGTGTGAGGATACTGTGTGGAAGACCAAGGGTGACTTCAGGAATCATCCTGGATTGCTTCTGCCTCCTTGCTTCGCTCTGGGATTTCCCAGGCTCTGCCCATTAAAACTGGAAGTGCAGGCTGCCGCTTTTTTTTTTTTTTTTTTTTTTTTTTTTTTAACATGGGACTTGGGATCCGAATTCAAAACCTTCTGCTTGCAAGGCAGAGTCTTAACCCCTGAGAAGTCTCTCTAGCCCTCATCCAGCTTTTTTATATGGAATATGGGGAATGAGTTCAGGTCATCAGAGTTGGGTAGAAAGGATTTTTAACTGCTGGGCCATCATTTTGTGTGTGTATGTGTGTGTGTGTGTGTGTGCATGCTAGAAATTAATCCAAGGGCCTTGAGCATGCTGGGTAAGCATTGTACTACTGAGCTACATACACAGCCATATTTAAATTTTAAAATAATGCTTATTAAATTTATTCTTTGGTAACTATATATTCATATGTGCATATGATACATTCTGATTGCTTTCTTCCTTCCCCCTCTCTACAAATTCCTTTCCTACATTTATATTTTTAATTTTGTTTTGTAATCCACTGAGTTTAATCAGGGCCTTCTATGTGTCCATGGGTTTAGAATTGTCCATTGGAACCACTCATTAGTGGGTAAGCAACTTGAATCATTATTGCTCCTTCCCCAGAATCCATCAGTAGCCAGTAGTTCAGTGGGGAGGATGAAGGCCCAGTGAAGGCCCAGCTTATGTCATACCCAGAAGACAACATTTTGTAGTTCTCCTCTTCCTCAAAGTTCGTGAACCTTAGAAGAACCCTCTTCAGGACTGAGAGCCATTACTCTCTGCAACCTGATCAGTCATTAGTCTCTGCATTTCCTCATTCATTGCAAAGAGAAGCTTTCCTGGTTAAGACTGAGAGTGGCATTTGTCTTTGGGTAAAAGCATAACTATGTAGAAGTAAGTGTGACACAATGTTAGTTTAGTTAAATAGCAGTAGTGAATTACCCACTAGAGACTAAGACCTTGACAGCCATGTGGTTTTGACTGGATGTATAGTATCAGGCATAAATTCCTTCTTGTGGAGCTAGTCTTAAATCCAATCAGAGAGTGATGTTCCCTGTCACAGTCTGCCATCATTGTACCAGTGGATATGTCTTGGTAGACAAGTTGGCATTGGAGTTCATAGGGTTCACATTAAGACTCTTGATAGCTTTTCTCCCCCAGTAGCACCTTCTTGTATTATGAAAGCTAGAAAGCAAGAAGCAAGTGTCCAGCTCAGCTATGGTTTAATTTCACTGTATCTTGTAACAAAAATTTGTGGTGTTTTCAACAATAGGATTTTGGGATTCAGGGGCTTGCTTCCCTGATCAACAAGTACTAAGGAGGTATCCAATATCTGGCCCTGGGATTTTTTTTTTAATTACCCATGACATTTAGGAGCAACAGTATCTTGCCATGCAAGCAATCTCCCTCTTAACATTTTCTTTCAATTTATATTTTAAAATTCGCTTATAAGTAGTAGATTGCTGTATGACTTTTTCATAACCCTTCATTTTGGATAACGCTTCTTCTTCCCCTTTTTTTCTCTTTCCCCACCTTCTTGCTTAATATTTTCCATCCCAGTATTTCCTTTCTCTGTTCTCATGTTACCTACATTATACTAACCCCACCCTCTGTAAGGAACTACCTCCCACAGATCTCTTTCTGGTTTCCTGGTTTCTACAGGCACTCCAAGTTGAACATAGAGATTAGAGATTTGAAGCTAGGATCTACATCTGAAGGATTCATTGTTTGTCTTTATGTACCTGTGTTATTTCACTCATGATGATTTTTCTCCAGTTTCATCTATTTATCTGCAAATTTTATTTTATTTATAGCTGAATAAAATTCCATTGCATATATGTACCACATTTTCACTGTCAATTCACCAGTTGGTTTACATCTGAGCTGATTCTGTTTTCTAGTTATTGTTAATTGAATGGCAGTGGATATGTTTAAGGAGTTTTGGGGGCTTTCTTGGCCATTATCTCTTCTTGAAAGTTCTCTAAGTGTACATGTCCAAGCATGGTGACCCATGAAATGCTCCTGGGGCTGAGGAATATGAAAAAAGCAAAAAGGGGAAGAAACACACAGAGATGGAAATAGAGAGAAAAGTGGGGTCGATATAGTTGGGGGAGTCTACTATCTTCCTGGAAGGAGAAACAACAAAAATCCACCACCCCATCTTGCCATATCTATCTATCTATCTATCTATCTATCTATCTATCTATCTATCTATCTATCTATCTATCTATCTATCTACGTATCTATCTATCGCTATCTATTTTAAATTTATTTGTGTGTATATGTGTATCAGAGGGCACATATATTCCTGTGGAGGACCAAGGGTGACTTTGGGAATCATCCAGAAATGTCATTTCTGTCGTTTTTATTTTTTTAAAGTGGGACTGGGATTTGAACTCAGGACCTTCTGCTTTTGAGGTAGAGTCTTAATCCCTGAGCCATCTCTCTAGCCCTATTTTATTTTTCTAGTTTTACAAGCTTATTGAGTACTTATCCCTGTTTCCCTCCATCCCACCTCCCTTTGTATCCTTCTCCCACTTTCTCCCACCCTACTGTTTGTCTGTGTCTATTGACTCCAGAGTTCCCTCTGGCTTATGTACCCCTGTGGTGGGTCAGGCCTCGTGTGGCATACCAAATTGGCTCTATTCTGGGTACCGCACTGATCCAGGATTATTCCCACCTCCTGGAGAAGTCTGCTTTTGTATGTCTAGCAGTCTAGCAGCTCTCAGTCTCCAGGATGGATGGATGACATAGGCCTTCTCCAGCTTCTGCCTCCAGCCATGTGGCGCCAACCATGAAAGACTGTATTTCCTCTCTGGAACTGTAAGCTGAATAAGCTATCCTTTCTCCCTTTAAGTTGCTTGAGTTTGGGTGTTCTTTCCTAGTAACAAAAGAGTAACTTGTACACTAACTATGACATATATAAATAGAACCCTTATGATCTGAGGCTGTGACTGCTGTAATTCTTTTGTTTTAAACTTTATTTATTTAATTTATTTATTTGTGGGTGTGTATGCCCTTTCTCATGGATGTGCTTGTGTGTGTGTGTGTGTGTGTGTGTGTGTGTGTGTGTGTGCATCAGAAGGCACTGTGTGTCCCCATGGAGGAGCAAGGCTGACTTCAGGAATCATCCTGGATTGCTTGCTTCTACCTCCTTCTTGCTTGCTCTGGGATTTCCCAGGCTCCACTCACCAGGGCTGGAAGCGCAAGCTGAAGCCGTTTCTGTCTGGCGGTTTTTTTTTTTTTTTTTTTGTGGACCTGGGATCTGAACTTAGGACCTTCTGCTTGCTAGACAGTCTTACCCCCTGAGCCATCTCTCCAGCCTCCATAACTGTTCTTTAATAAATAATTCTGCCCTCTGATATACAGGGACACAAAGACACACACACACACACACACACACACACACACACACACACACACACACACACACACACACACGCATGCATGCCAAAAAAAGTATTTTATGTGTTTATTTGAGAGAAGGCTGAGGGAGGAGAGACAAGGTTACATTCATTTGTGCCATGGCACCTGGGTGAAGGTCAGAGGACAGCTGTCAGTTCTTTCCTTCCACCCATGTAAGCTTCTAGGAAGACCTCAGATCACTAGGTTTGTGAACCGGTGCCTTACCTGCTGAGCTATTGTGCTGGTCCTATTTTTTTTTTTTTTTCCTCAAAGAGAGGCCGTTGGGTAGCCTAGTTAATCTGGAACTCACTGTGTATATAGCTCAGTTTGGTCTCAAACTTAAGTGATTTCCTCCCTCATCCTCCTTATTACTGAAATTATAGGTTGTGTAATCTTGCCCCCTTGGTTTATTCTACTTTTAATGGACAGTTACTGGACTTTTATTATGAAGAGTGCTGCTCTGATGGTTTGGTTTTGTGTGTGGCTGTTGGGTTAGAACTAGGAGCTTCACGTGTATTATAGAGGTGATAATCATCAGGCTACATTTCTAGCCCTCGCTTTGATACTTTAAATTATTTCAGTATTTATATATGAGAATTTAAGTAGATGCTTATTGCACATGGTCAGGTCTGTGTGTGTGTGTGTATATGTGTGTGTGTGTGTGTGTGTGTGTGTATTGCTGAGGATCAAATCCAGAACTTCATGCACAGTACTGTAAAGTTTTGGGAGTATTTCCCTTTTTTTTTCTTGTCTTATTTTCCAACTTTTTTATTTAACTGCTTTGTGTGTATATGAGTGTGTGTGTGTGTGTGTGTGTGTGTGCACTACTCTACTTTTGAGCTATATCAGACCATATTTCATTGGTTGCATATTATTTTATTAGATGTACTTGCTGCTTTTCTTTTCTTTCTTTCTTTTTTTTTTAATGCATGTGCTCCTAATATCAGTTTTAACATTGGCTTTTGTTTCAGGCAGTGTGGGGGCAGCAGAGTGTGCTTATGTTTGCTGTTGGCAGCCAATTGCCTGCTCATTACTACCCTAATGCTTGGGTGAGCCTTCTGCTTCACTGCCAGTGTTTGGGGTTTGAGCCCAGATAGAGTCCTGTCCCACAGATCTGTCCATCAAGGCATGGAGAACTGGACCCATGTTACTGTCACGGCATATAGGATTTCCATTGACCTTCAGCCTGATGGAATTTCAATCCTTGAACCAGAGTCCATCTATGAGCAGGCATGATGTCCATGGTCAGTAGAACGAAGTCCAGGCAGGGTCATTAATATTTCAAAATGGTGGGGCTGGAGAGGTGACTCAGGGGTTAAGCCTCTGCCTTGCAGGCAGAAGGCCCTGAGTTTGGATCCTAGACCCCACGAATAGACACCAGGTGGAAGCGAGGGCGGCTTGCGTTTCTGGTCCTGGTAGCGCAGAGCCTGTGAATCCCGGGGCAGAGTAAACAAGGAGGAGGTGGAGGCGGTCCATGGTAGTTCCCGAATTCGCCTGTGGTTCTACACACGCACACGCACACACGCACGCGTGTGTGCACATCCACAATTGAATACATAAAAAAATTATTTTTAAAAAATATTTCAAAATGGTAAACATGGAAATGACATCGTTGATAACACACTGCTGGACCAGAGCACCTGTCAAGGCACTGGAGAGAGGCATCTGGGATTCTTCCATAGGTTCCCATGGCAACCTGGTGTGTGGCTGGTGCCAGGGCCTTCTAGTCTTATGTAGAATTAACCACAGTCCCTTCCCTGCTCTTGTGTTCTCTGCCCAGTTGTGTTTCTCCTCTGCCTGCCTTGGCTTACCAGGCTGCTACTCATCTAGTTCCCATCCTGAAAACCCAGTTATGTTCTCCTTTGTCCTTCCCTGGTGATTTGATCTTATCAGCTGGGGATGCCCCTCATCAGGGGCTATCTGACTTGAATGATATTTGCTGAACTCTGTGCTCCTGTAGGAGTGTCTCTCTTTCTTTTTTTTGAGGGAAGGTCTTAAAATATATCCCAGGCTGTCTTGGAACTCACTGTGTTTTCCAGGCTGGTCTCAAATTCAAAATAATCTTTCTGCTTCAAGTTTCCTGAGTGCTAGAATTGCAGGTCTGAGCCTTATTAATTCTTTTAGATATATTAGCTGGACTTTTCTGTTTCTTACTTCTTCATTTGAGTTGAACATTTGCATGTAAGTTCTGTCCAGACTTGTTATTAAAATTGGTGTAGCCAGGGCTGGATAGTCGGGTCAGGGGTTAGAATTCTGCCTCTGCCTCTGTCTCTCAAGCAGAAGGACCTGAGTTTGGATCCCAGATCCCATGTAAAGACGCCAGGTGGAAACAACAGCAGCTCACACTTCCAGCTATAATGCACACAGACACAGGCACACACATTAAAAAAAAATCAGTGCAACTATGTATGTACATTTGTACAGTGTGTGAATGTATCTATAGTTCCCCTTCCCAGCTGTTATCCTCTTGATATTACTAAATGTGTGTTGCAGTTTATGAGGATGATATGAATTTGTTCTTCACTTCTTTAGAAAGAAGCCTAAGAAGAAAGAAAATGAGATTGGATGTAGAAGGTCCATGCGACTGCTGAAAGTTGATCCTTTGGTAGTTTCATTACCAGCAACGCAGCCTACAGTAGTAGAAGATGAAAATGTAAGAAAAAGTTTCAAGTAAAATATAAACTTAATAAATACTAAAAAACCTAAAATATTTGAAATTAGACTTATGGCTCTTTTAATTATGTTTTACTTGAATTTTGTTAATTTAGCACTTATTGTTACATGGCCTAATGAATAAGATTTCAAAATTATAAAAATTATATTCTGTATTTTGCAGGAAATTGTGGGGTTGTTATTAACTCTTTCTGAGCTTCAGTTTCATCATTTAAAAAATGGTGTGGGGCCAGGGAGATAGCTCAGGAATTAAGCCTCTGCCTCCCAAGCAGAAGGTCCTGAGTTTGGATCCCTAATCCCACCTAAAAATGCCAGGAGGAAATGATATCAGCCTGTACTTCCAATCCTGGAAGGCAGAGCTAAGCAAAAAGTGTTGCAATCAATCCAGGGTAATTCCTGAAATCACCCCTGGGCTTCCACAGGCACCCCTCTGATATGCACAGACAGACAGACAGACAGACACACACACACACCTAACTAACTGACTGACTGACTGACTGACTAAATAAATCTTTTAAAAAAAATGGTGTGGTGGCTCATGCCTGTTATCCCAGTGCTTGGGAGGCCGAGTCAGAAGGATGACCACCCGATTCCAGGCCAGCCTGGACTAGACAGTAAGATACTGTCTCAAAAATAAACAACAAAACAAAAAAATACAGCACAAAGAAAAAATAAGGAAAAGCAACATTAAAAGGCTATTGTGAGGATTAAATTGAATAGTATCTATGAGATTCTTTACATTATAGTTTCAAACTTGCTATGCAGCTGAGGATGACTTTGAAATCCTTTTCTGCCTGCCTCAGTCTCCCAATGTTGGGATTACATGCATGTGCCATCAAGCCTGTCTTGTAATTTAATTTCATACCACCAGTGAGAAGAATTTAGATATCACATTTATCGCTAAGATTAGAAAAATACTTTTTTTATTCAAAGATATCCATTTTTAATAGTTTATATCTAAATTCTTAATTAGAAGTTAGAAAATAGTGCTGATGAAGTTGATGCTTTGGAAACTAATTACCAATCAAGGTACTAATAACCAAGTAAAATAGTTAAGTAGCTTCCAAAGGGTTTTTTTTGGGGGGGGGTAGAGGTGGGAAACAGGACTCACCGTACAACCCAGGCTGGCCTCTAGTCTTAATCCTTTTGCCTCATCTTTCAAATACTGAGATTATAGGTATTTACCACCATGCCTAGTTTTTTTTTTTCTTAAATGGGAACTTTATTTTTTTTAAGACTATGACAATTTATTTTGTTTCCTATTTCACAAGTATTTTATAATCCTCATGGTAATTTCCATTAATTTATTTTTTTCCTAATTTTACAAGCATATTATTTATCCCTGCTTCTCTCCATCCCCCTCTCCCTTCCATTCCCTTCCCTTTCCGTCATCAATCCATCCCACTTCTCATGCCTAGTTTTTTCCAAAGGTTTTTAAACCTCAGTCCAAGTTATGAAATGTGTATGTCGCAGCTCTTCACACAGATCATTAGAACAATTTTGTGAAATGAGATAACCTCATTTTATCAATGTTTATAAGTGTATTTTAAATTTCATTTATTTATTTTGCTCTGTGTGTGTGTGTGTGTGTGTGTGTATCAGAGGGCACTGTATGTCCCTCTGGAGGGATCAAGGGTGACTTCGGGAATCGTTCTGGATTGCTCCTACCTCCTTTTTGCTTTGCTCTGGGATTTCCCAGGCTCCATCCACCAGAGTTGGAAGTGCAGGCTACTACTTTTCTGTCTCTCAGGACCTTCTGCTTGCGAGGCAAAATCTTAACCACTGAACCATCTCTGCAGCCCTCAATGTATATTTTAACTGGGGTACACTGTGGCATTTTAATACATACATATATTGTAATTACCAGATTAGAACAATTGTATCTATCATCTCGGATATACATTTCTTTGTGTCGGGAACACAAGAATTCTTTGGAGTAGGAAGGGCGACTGAGTGGTAGAATGCTTGTCTGGCATGCAGGAGGACCAACACATTGTCAACCACAGTTGTCCTGAGGTATTGAATATTAGAAAAGATTTCTCTGGCCAGAAGTGGTTACATATGCCTGTATTTCAGCTACTTGGGAGACCGAGGCAGGAGGATCATAGTTTTAAGGCCAGCAAGTTCAAGGCTAACCTGGGCACCTTTGTGGGATTCTCACTGTAACTAAACTAGCACATGGCTCAGTGGCATCGTGTTTGCTTATGCCAGGCTCTGGGTTCCATCTCCAGAACTGAAAATTTTTTTCCCCTTGATACAAGTACCTATTAACCATCTTCTGTCTGTTCTCCCTTCTTCACACCTCTCTTTGGCTCTGGGAACCATTATCCTGCATCATTTTTTTGCTAGCAACTTTAGATTCCATATGTAAGTAAGAACATGAAGTTTTGTGTTCTGCACTTGATCTAATTCATTAAATAATATTGTTCAGTTTAATCCCTGTTACTGAAAAGGACAAAATTTTGTCTTTTTTTTGATTTAATAGTATTTTATCATAAAAACACACCTCTCTCTCTTCTTTGCTTTCTTTCTGTGTATGGGGCCTGTGTACCAAAGAACCCTTGAGGGTATGTGTCTGTGGAGGCCAAGGGTGATATCAGGAATCATCCTGGATTGCTCTACCAATTTATTGCTTTGCTCCAGGGTTTCCCAGGATCTCCCTTTCAGGGCTGAAATTGCTGTCATTCTTATTTTTTTCCCCTAAAGGGAGCTAGGATTTTGTCATCCAAGCTGAGTTTATTCCTAACAAGCACTAGTATTTATCCCAAAACCAGGCAACAGCACAGCAAAACAAACAAACAAACAAAACTTTTTTTTTTTTTTACAAACAAAACTTTTTTATAGAATTAGTTAAGCACACACTGTGAAAACAGGATATACATTGTGAAATTACAAGACAAATAGAAATGTCACATAGTGAATTTATGGAGCACACATGTTGTTTCCAAGTATAGTTAATTATAACTTTGGTCAGGGTCTGCAATCCTGTAGCAAGTCTTGTTATTCGTTTGATCTGCAGGTAACGTGCCTCAGTGGTCTCAAAACAAAGCAAGGGAGGAAGCTGCTGCATTTCTGCCTGGCATTTTTGTGTGGGTCTGGGGATCTGAATTCAGGTCTTTTTGCTTTGCAAAGCAAAGATTTAACCCCTGAACCATCTTCCAACCCTACACTGTTTTCCTTACCCATTCATTTGTTGAACATTTTGATTGACTTTATCTTGGATGTTTTGAATAATGCTACAATGAAAATATTAAGATTTTTTTTTTCTCTTTATTTGGGTGGCATTGTAAGTGATCCCATAGTGTCATGTGTGCTAGGCAAGTATCATTACTACTGGTGGGTTTTGTCTCCAGCGTGATGATGCTGCAGTTAGCATTTATATTTAGTAGTGGCATTTGTTAAATTATATAGTGGTTCCA
This sequence comes from Typhlomys cinereus, assembly GCA_023101885.1. NCBI lineage: Eukaryota > Metazoa > Chordata > Mammalia > Rodentia > Platacanthomyidae > Typhlomys > Typhlomys cinereus. The sequence goes on along the minus strand of JALPQD010000068.1, from coordinate 7,074,637 downwards.
CTTCTTTGTTTTTTTGAGGAACTTCCATTGTTTTCCCATAATGGCTGTATCAGTCCTCACTAACTATGAAATATTCCCTTTCTCTAAATCTTCCAGGGAATCTTTTATTTTTGATTGGCTTTTTTTTTTTTTTCTCTGAGAGAGTCTTATATAACCCAGATTGGCTTCAAATTCACTATGTAGCTGAGGATGACCTTGAACTTCTGAACTTTTTGCTTCTACCTCCCAGTGCTGAGATTATAGGTGTGCACCATCATATCTGGTTCATGCTGTTCTGGGAATCAGACCCAAGGTTCCTCTATGCTAGGCCTGCTAGGCATGCATGTTACCAACTGAACTAAATCCCCATTCTGTGGCATTCATTTTTTGAGTGATTTTTTTTCTTTGCTTTGAATTTTTTAAAGGTTTATTTATTTTGTGTGTGTGTATTTATATTGTGTGTGTGTGTGTTTGTGTGTGTGTACATATATGCTCACAATCCTACAGCAATTACATGTAAGTCAGAGAACAATTTGCCAGAGTTGGTTCTTTTCTTCTACTGTGTGGGTTCTGGGTATAGAATTCAGGGTGTCAGTCTTAATAGTAAGTGCCTTTACTTGCTGGGCATCTTGTTGGCCCTCTTTTGTTTTTTTGAGACAGGATCTCACTGTATAGCTGAGGCTGGCCTGTAATGTGCTCCATCCTCCTGCTTCAGCTCCTGAGTGATATGATTACAGGATGCTCCCCAGGCCCTACTGGAGCAATTGTTTTCAAATGCCTATGATTTTTGCAAGGAAAGAAATGAAAATGGGGTCAAATATTTTGGCTGTTCCTGAGTTTTTATTGTAGCACAAACATACTGTTTTTTTGTTTTTTTTGATAGCCTTTGTTACCTCCTGGGCCTTTAGAAATGATTCCTGAAAATCAAGATGACAACCATGAATTATTTAAAGGAGTTTTGAAAACATGGGAAGAAATGAGCAAGGTACCACTTTGAACAGCTTACAGCTTTCATCACAATTATTTGTTAAGGACATTTCCATATATATATAACTTAATACTTTGGCCTTTCCCAATGTTTCAGATGGGTAATAAGGACACTGAGAAGGAATTATCTAGCATTAAAGGGTAAGTAGAATTCCTTGCCTTTGTTTTATATTTTTTGACTGTTGTTTTATATTTAATATTTTATGAAACTTCAAAACTGAGGTGGAAAAAAAAACCTTCTCTTTCTAGACTAACAAATGTTTCTTTCTTTTTTTTCTCCCTCCTTTCTCAGCTTTAGCAGTGCTTGGTACATAGCATATGTCTGTTCAATGTTGAGTAAATGGATTCACAGTTTTATATGATGTTCTAATGTATAAAAGATATTACACTTCTTTTCATGTGTGATTACACACTTAGTAGAGCACTAGAGTCTTTAAAATTGTGGAATGATCGTGGGTCAGTGAGATGACTCAGTGGTTAAAAAAGCTGAAGAACACATGGTCTCCCCAGAGACCACATGGTGATAGGAGAGAACTCACTTCCAAAAGTTGTCCTCTGTTTTCCACTTACATACCATGACATGTACACTCTTTCTCTCTCTCAAATAAAGAAAATGTTAAAAAAATTATTAAAAATTGAATAATATTCTATTGAGTAGGTGGAATTTACTTAATTTTCTGCCACTTGGTATTTGGAATTATTTTCTATTTAATGGTGTTTGTGGGAGTATGTCTATATAATAGTGGATTATTGGGGCTGGAGGTACAGTGCAGTTGGTAGAGTGCTTGCCTGGTATGCATAAATCTCTGGGTTTAATTCTCAACACCTCATAAACTGGGCCTGGTGATGTGTACCCTTAATCCTAGCTCTTAAAATGGAGGACCAGAAGTTTAGCCTGGGCTACCTGAGACTGTCTCACAAAAGAGGGGGGATTTCTTTTCTTAGGATAGATTTCCAGAAGTGGCACTTGTGAGTCAAATATTGAGAATATTTCTATGGTTTTCAAATATATACCATTGAATTATTTCCCTCAGATCTTCCAAAACTCTTAAATGAACTCTGTCATTAGCAATGCATGTGAGTGTGTGTCTAGGTCTCCCATCTTCCCCACTTGACTGTGGAATCAGGCAGAAGGTGAGCAAGTACCCTGCCCCTGAGCCACAGATCCAGCCCAGTGTACATGGTTAACACGTTTAATAATTTCTGTTGTCATTGTTAAAATTATCAGAGGCAGTTTTATAATTAAAAAATGATATCATTGCTTAATTTGATTTGTTTTGTTATCAGGAGGTGGAATATTTTCCACTAATTGTGATTCTTTTTTTTTTTGAATTGTCTTTTATTTATATGGACTACTGAGATTGTTTTTATTTTTAAAATTTCACTTATTAATTTTTGTAGGTATAAAGCCAATTTAAGTGGTATGGTGATTAGAGAAGATACTGTTCATAAAGTTACGAAAGGCGCAATATCCTCAGTGGCCCTCCATCCATCAGAAACTAGAACTTTGGTAGCAGCTGGGGCCAAATCTGGGCAAATTGGACTTTGGGATTTGGTAAGTTATTGTTAATTTTTTGAAGATTCTGAAGTAACTATCTTAAAGAAAATAGGCTAGAGATATTTATTTATGAGTGTTACTTGAGATTTGTAGTTTCGTGCTTTGTGATTCAAATTTTGGAAATTTGGCAGAATTTAAATTTGCTTTATAGAACTTTTCAATTTGAATATGTTTAGCCATCTGGGCATAAAGTAACTGCCAGGAGGCATTAAATATGTATGTGAAAAAACTGCATGAAAAGTCCAAATTTCAAAATTATATTTGAAACCATGGTCTGAATGTTATGTGTTTCTCCATATTTATGTTGAATTCCTAATCCTTGAGGTGACAGTATTAGGAGACATGGGCCGTCGTGAGAGGACCAGGGCATGCTCGGGTAACTGATTTGATTAAAATGGTAAATATCTTTATAACAGAAACTTCAGAAAGTTCCTTTGCCCTTCTACCAGATGAGAGCACGGCATACGCCATCTCTAACCCAGTGGTCTCAGATGGCCAAGTCACCAGAAATGAGAAACAGCTTTTTGCTCTTTAGGAGATACCCAAGTTCCCCGTGGTTGGCACCTGTAACCACAGCGTTTAGTTGCTGAGGCAGGAGAGTTGTTGCAGGCACTACTGTGACACCAGCCTACACTTCCTGGGCTCTGGAGCAAGACTGTGTTAAGAAACCAAAGCAAACAGAAAGCAAAACACAATCAAACCAAAAATACTAATCCAGCTAGTTTATGGTATCTTACTATAGCAACCTAAATGATAAAGAAATGATTTTTAAGCTGGATCCAGTTTTTTGATGAGTCAGAAACAGATATTGAATTTGATTCATTATATATAGAGATCTTCAGTCAGTGCTTCTGGTAGTCATAAAATTGGGAAAAATCAAGTTCATGTTCAATGGATTTTTGAAAAATTATTTTTATTTACTTATTTTAGAGAAAGTGAGGAGGGGAGAGAGAGAGAGGGAGCGATCTTGTGCATGTGTGGAGGTCAGTGGACAACTTTCAGAAAGAAGTCAGTTCTGTCCTTCCATTGTGTAGGATCAAGGATTGAATTGAGGTTACCAGGTTTGCACATAGGTGTTTTTACCTCCTGTGACATTTTACTGGCCCTCGGTGAATTTCTTTTCTT